>PVKH010046957.1:0-10343 GCA_004027955.1 Chaetophractus vellerosus | reverse complement strand
GAGAGCAGAGCTTTGGGGAAGGAGATTTGAAAAGCAGTTCTGATGTTGGAGTGAGCCGATCGCCGGCTGGCCTTGTGGAGAGACGCAACGCAGAGAGTCTCATAGTCTTCAGCTGAACTTGTAAAGGAAACAAAAGCTAAGCCCGGAGAGAAACGCAGCCCCGGGAACAAAGGAATCCAGAAGCCTGAACCCTGGAGACATCGGCAGCCATCTTGCTCCACGGCATGGACTTTGGTATGGGAAGAAATTTATGCTTTGTGGCCTGGTAACTGTAAGCTTCTACCCCAAATAAATACCCTTTATAAAGACCAACCAATCTTTGGTATATTTCAAAAGGCACGCCTTTGGCTGACCAAAACAGTTACATTATCTCACTCCTGGTCAGGACATAGATGAGACAGTCCTGCTTTGGATAGCATTAGAGGCATTAATGAAAAGAGGTCATTTTTGTTGTCCTCAAGGACAGTGTTCAGTGGAGTATGAGAAAATATCCACCACAGTATCCTGCTGTGGGATGCAATCAGTAGTCCAGTGGCAGTTATTTTCACGGAGGTGGACTTGAAGGACAGAAGCCCAGAAATGGGAAGCCATGCCAGAAAGGCCAAAAAGGGAGCACAAAGATCTACCAAGAGAAGAGAAAGGAGAGAACAGGGCCCAACCACAGGGCAAAGTGGCTTTGGTTACTAAAGGGGGGGAGAGACAAAACAGAAATGGGCAGGATCCCAACAGAAAACCTGCCAATGCCATAAGAAGGTAGAGGATCCCTCCAAGTAAGAAGTTAAAACCTTGGTACAAGCCATAAAAGCACAGGAGAAAGAAGACTCACAGACCTGCAAGTCTGCAGAGCTGTCCAATGAGCCCCAGATGCAGCCAAGGAAAGAGGAATGTACAGGTTGCTAAAGTTTTCCTGTGCACAGACCAGGACAATGAGGAAGACAATTCTGTGAGTGTGATGAGTTGGACAGGGAGGATGATCCCCATCACCTGTACCCTGATCTTAGTCCCTTTAAAAAGAATGATTAAGAATAGAGCCAAAGACTCTGGATCCCCACAATATTGAAGGGTATTTCAAAAGAGGAGCATTTATGTACCATTACACTCTACTTCTAAAGTTTATTTATCCATGTTTGTTTTCATGCTTGACATGAACATATATATGATTATACTAGTTAAGAGTTAAGAATCATAATTTTGTGTTCTAAATATTTGAATTGGCATTCAAAGTTACTTTCTGATTGACTCAAATCTTTGTATATAGAACTGCATTAAAAATAAATCTATGGCCAACCTAATAGATTTTCAGCAACAATATTTGTTGCTTACATATATGCAAGAATGGATTAATTGAGTTAATCTCACTTCATAATACTCCTTACAAAATTCATCATTCAGAACACCCAGGTCACTTTGTAAATCTCACGTGTTTATCCTATATAATTTCAATAATAAGTCTTGTTCAAAATTCTTGATTCTTTGCTGAATTGTGTGGTAAAGGGTCCATATGAAGTATTTTACATTCTGCTATGAACTTTCTGATATGAAATCCAGTGGAAGATTTTACTAAATAGACTTTAGAATTGTTTCCTCTGAATAAGAACACTAAAGCTAATGAATGAGTGAACACTGAAGACAGGCCTTCCTTATTACCCTGGTAAGAGGTCATAATTCTCATGTGTCCTACAAGTGTTTCTGTATAATAAATGATTTTGCATGACTTTTCTCCTGCATAGATTATCTGGCAATGCCTCAAACAGATTCATCCTCTTGTAATGACTTTTCTCTCTTATTTTACTGGTCATTCCTACACTGAGTTTTTACATTGCAAACCAAGGCTAGTGCTTGGCTGAATGATAGTGCAGTGTACAGACCTAGCACTTACCTCTTATTGGAGTTCTCACTCATTTTAAAGAAAAAATTTAAAATGAAGACATTGGCAAATTGGTTAAAGTCATGGAATTTCTCTCACGTGATTTCTCTGGTTAGTCTATCGGTTGGAGCAGTGGATGAAGCCTCTTCCATTTTCACTGCATTCATATTATGAGTTCTCTCATATTGTGTATCATCATACCATCTACTACAGGATTTGCTGGATAGATGGTATTTATATTGATTCTCTCCAGTATGAATTGTCTTAGATTGATGATGTACTCAGGATGACTAAAGGCTCTACTAGAATGATTAAAACAGTGTTTATTCAGTGTCTGAATTCTCTAGTATGTTTAAAGGTTAACTCAAGGGCTGACATCTCTTCTGTTTTCAAAAAACTCAGTTAAGGTATGAGTTCTCTCATGTCCTCTACGGTCTGAACATTGACTGAACCCTTTAACATATATGGCAGTCATAGAATTTCTCTCCAGTTTGAGTTCATGTTGTCTAAGGTTACAAAAGTAAAGTTTCTCCAGGTAGATGATAGTCTTATGGTATCTCCCCAGTATGAGTTTTCTCATGTTGTCTAAAGCCAGAACAATGAGTGAAGGCTTTCCCACAAAAATGACATTCATAGGGTTTCTCCCCAGTGTGAATTCTCTCATGTTGTGTAAAGGTAGAACGATGAGTGAAGGCTTTCCCACATAGATGACATTCATACGGTTTCTCTCCAGTGTGAGTTCTCTCATGTTCTCTAAGGGAAGAACAACGAGTGAATGATTTCCCACATAAATGACATTCATAGGGTTTCTCTCCATTGTGTAATCTCTCATGTTGTCTAAGGCGAGAACAATGAATGAAGGCTTTCCCACAAAAATGACATTCGTAAGATTTCTCTACAGTATGAGTTCTCAAATGGCGTGTAAGCGTAGACCGATGAGTGAAGGCTTTCCCACATGTATTACATTCATATGGTTTCTCTCCAGTATGAATTCTCTCATGTTCTCTAAGAGAAGAACAATGAGTGAAGGATTTCCCACATAGATGACATTCATAGGGTTTCTCTCCATTGTGCAATCTCTCATGCTGTCTAAGGCCTGAAAAATGAGTGAAGGATTTTGCACAAAGATGACATTCATAGGATTTCTCTCCTGTGTGACTTCTCTCATGGTGTGTAAGGGTCGAACGATGAGTGAAGGCTTTCTGACACAAATGACATTTATATGGTTTTTCTCCAGTGTGAGTTCTCTTATGTACTCTAAGGACAAAATAACGATTGAAAGCTTTCCCACATAAATGACATCGATAGGGTTTCTCTCCTGTGTGAATTTTTTCATGTTGTCTCAGGCCAGAACCCTGAGTGAAGGCTTTCCCACATAGATGACATTCATAGGGTTTCTCTCCTGTGTGAGTTTTCTCATGTCGTCTAAGGGCAAAATACTGAGTGAAGGCTTTTCCACAAAGATGACATTCATAAGGTTTTTCTCCAGTGTGAATTCTCTTATGTTGTCTCATGGTAGAACACTGAGTGAAGGCTTTCCCACATAGATGACATTCATAGGGTTTCTCTCCATTGTGAATTCTCTTATGTAGATTAAGGTTAGAATTTCTATTAAAGGCTTTCCCACATAGATGGCATTCATATGGTTTATCTCCAGTGTGAGTTCTCTCATGTTGTCTCAGGGCAGAATACTGAGTGAATGCTTTCCCACACAGATGACATTCATATGGTTTCTCTCCACTGTGAATTCTCTCATGTAATCTAAGGTTAGAAATTTTATTAAAGGTTTTTTCACCTAGGTAGCATTCATATGGTTTCTCTCTGATATGAGTTCTACTGTGATGTATAAGGCCAGAGCTTTGAATAAAGGATTTACCAATTAGATTGCATTCATATGCTTTAATTCTAGTGTGAATTTGCTTTTGTTGATCAAAGGATGACTGGTCACTGAGGGCTTTTCCAAATAGATTAATGAAGTAGGGCTTTCTTCCCATGTGAGTTAACACACATTGAGTCACAATGGATCTGTGAGTGAAATCTTCTAGCAGTTCACTACATTTAATGCCATTCTTTTGAGTATGAGATTTCTGCTTTGGGAAGTAGATGAGAGACCAAAAAAGGATTATCCAAATATATCCATTCATATACATATGATTTCTAGACTAATCATTCAATGACAGATTTCAATTAAAATCTTTCCCATGTTAGTTTAATACAGTTATTATCCTGCATTCACAGAGATCTTCTCTTTTGTAGCATCCCAACTGCAGAGCTATCTCACCAATTTTGAAGACTTTATAATGTTTCAAATATTAGGGATATGAGCCATGTTTATGCAATTATCTTTTTATAAAACCTCAGGTTATAATTTTGTATTCAGGTTAATTTTTCCCTAAATTCAAATTATCACAGACTTTTTCTGAATTAGCACTTAATTGCAACTTATTTACAGTTAAGTAATTGTACTAAATTCCTAATGTATTTCACTCACAGGTATTTATTTGGAAGACCAAGGTTCATACCCATGAAGCTTACCAATGACATGATGGTAGATGTGTCTTTCCTCCAGATATTATGCATGGATAGCATTCCTTGTTTTTTAGGACAATTTTCCCTGCCTGAAACAATTAAAAAACAATTACTTGCTAGACTAGTATTAGAGAAATGAAAATGTTGAAAAGTCCCACATGGCCCTATAATTGTTTCAAATATGACAGTTACCTAGAAGAGAATATCAGATTAAGTACTACTCTAAGCCATAGAAAATATTACATGATATTGACAATTAGCAAAGATTTTCAAGATTGAAATAGGAGAAAAAAATTTAAAACGATAATATGTTGGAGAGGTAAAGAGAGGGAATACTATCGAAGAGGAGGACCAAGGGCCATCATGTGAAAGTTTAAATCCAGTAGTATATAAACCAGCATTTCCCCAAAGCCACAGACACTTGAATACAGATTGATAAGTAAACAGAATAATGACATCTGAGGAAAATTTTCCCAACATCATCACCTAAATTTTAGAAAATATAACTCACTTAAGGAAATGTGCAGTTGATATTTCCAAGCATCTACTGACTCACTGACCAGATTCCTCCTTGTCAAGAAGCACAGGACATTAGAGCTCACCTGAATTTTGGTTTTGGAAAGTTCCAATTCCTTCTCTCCACAGTTCCTCTCCTCGTTCCAACTGGAAACATATATCTGATTTGCAGACCTGATGTCCTGGTTGTTGTAAAAAATAAATGGAATTTTGAGTTCTGTGCAGATAATGGTGCATTACCATCAACTCTCAGGAAGGTGACTATTTTAGTTTACTAGGCTGCTTAAGCAAATACTATGAAATGGGTCATCTTAAACAACAGGAATTTATTAGCTTACAATTTTGAGGCTGGGATGATGTTCAAATCAAGGCATCATCAAAGTAATGCTTTCTCCCCAAGACTGGCATTCTGGAGCTGGATGCTGGTAACTCTTGGTTCTTAGCTTGTCATACGGCAAGGCACATGGTGGCATCTCCTGGTCTCTTCCTTCTCTTCTGGGTTTCTTGACTTCAGCTTCTTACTTCCTTTGGCTTTCTCTGTGTCTGAATTTCATTCTCTTATAATGACTGCACTCATAAAACTAAGACGCACCAGGATTGAGGTGGTTGACTGAAGTAACCTTATCAAAAGCTTCTATTTACAGTGGGTTTACACTCACAGGAAGGTTTAGATTTAAGAACATGTTTTGCTGGGGAATATAAAGCTTTAAACCATCACATCCCACCTTCTGGATCCCCAAAAGACATGTTCTTTATATATGCAAAATACACTCATTCCATTGCAATATCCCAAAGCCTTAAGTTATTTCAAAAACAATGCTTAGTACAAAGTCTAATCAAAATTGGTTATGGGTGTGGCCTGTCCTGGGGTACAATTCCCCTCTGTCTGTGAACCTGTGAAACCTAGAGTATCTGGTTCCAATATACAATGGAGGGACAGGCATAGCAGAAATATTTCCATTCCCTCTGGGAGAAATTGGAAGGAAAACAAAAATCACAGGTCCCAAACAATTCCAAAACCCTGAAAGACACACTCCATTAGATTTCAAGATCTGCAAGTCATCTATGGAATGATGTTTTTGTCCTCCAGGCCTGATAACGCAGCAGCACCACCCCTTCCACATGCTTGTGCAGCAGCAACCATGCTCTTCTTAAACACTGGGGTGAAGGCTCCACCCTTTCCAAGCATCGAGATGGTGGATAAGCTCTCTGCAAATGCCAGGTCACAGGATCCACTCCTCTTTGAATATTAGGGTGGCAGTATTTTTCTTGAACAATGAGGCCGAAGGCCCATCCACTCTAAGCATTGAGGAAGACTCACCCTTTCCACACACATGGGTGAGCCCACTCTCTTGGCCTGAGAATATGTCTTTGATCTAGACCTCAGCTTCCATGGTTCTTCTCTTGAAGTGATTTTTCCTTCAATCTGTCCATTTTCTGTCATTTTTAGTCCAGAGTGGCAGTGGCTCTATTCATAGAGATCCTGCAAAAAATTGTGTTAGTTTTCCATGTAGTACACAGGGGTCCAAACCATTAGACAGTAGGATTTTCCACAGATCCTTCCTGGATAATTACACCTCCAGTCCTGACTTGCATAGAAATTGCTGATTGGCTCCATGTTCAATTAAAGCCTCACATGAAACATTATTCTCTGGGGACTCACTTTCTGTAAGCTCAGAATTTTCCAAACCATCAATTTCTGGTTTCTTTATCCCCAGGAGTTCAGTTCTCACCTTATCCCATTCCCCTCACATTTTACTATAAGCCACAAGGCAAAATCAGGCTATACTTTCTTCACTTTGCTTGGAAATCTTCTTAGTTAAATATCCAAGTTCATCACTTTCAAGTTCTGCCTTTCATCTGACATCAGATCTCAATTTCACAAAGTATTCTGCCACTTTAAAACAAGGATTGCCTTTCTTCCAGTTTCCAGCAACACATTCATCATTTCCTTCTAAGGTGTCATCAGAAGTACCTTTAGCATCTATATTTCTACCAAGTCTCTTAAAAGCAATCTAGGTCTTTTCTATCAAGTGCCTCACAATTCTTCCAGCCTCTATTATCTAATTCCAAGGCTGTTCTCACATTTCTGGTATTTGCAACAGCAGCACCCAACTCACCTGGTACCAAAATCTGTTTTAGTTTCTTACACTGCTTACTCAAATACCAAGAAATAGGGTAGTATAAACAATGCAAATTAGCTTATGGGTTTGAGGCCAGGAAAATGTCCAAATCAAGGAATCATCAATGCAATGGTTTCTCACCAAGTCTCTGGCATTATGGGGCTGGCTGGTGGTGACCTTAGGTCATTAACTTGCCACATGACAAGGCAAAATGG
This sequence comes from Chaetophractus vellerosus, assembly GCA_004027955.1. Classification (NCBI taxonomy): domain Eukaryota; kingdom Metazoa; phylum Chordata; class Mammalia; order Cingulata; family Chlamyphoridae; genus Chaetophractus; species Chaetophractus vellerosus. The sequence continues at coordinate 3,093 of PVKH010046957.1, read as the reverse complement.
CATCTCCTGGTCTCTTCCTTCCCTTCTGGGTTTCGTTTATCTCAGCTTCTTATTCCCTATGGTTTTCTTGCTGCGTGTCTGAATTTCATTCTCTTATAATTGACTCTAGTAATAGGATTAAGACCCATCCTGACTGAGGTGGGACATACTTTAACTGAAATCACCTCATCAAAAGGTCCTACTTACAATGGGTTTACACCCACAGGAATGGATTAGATTTAAGAACATATTTTTTTCTGGGGTAAAAATGGCTTCAAACAACCAGAGTGACAAATGAAAAACAAGGTAAACATTGAAGGTCAGCAAAGGGAAAAGTACCTGAAATAGACTGACCTTGTGCCCAAATACAGTGAAGACCTCTGACTTGTTCAAGTTCAAAGAGAGACTGCAGAACCCTCCAATTTTCAAACAAGGAGAAATTCTAGGTTTCCACAATTGTTCATTATTTTCAAAAAGACTCCAATAACATAAGCGCCCCTAGAATGTCTAAATTCTATGTGGAAAAGGATAGGCCTGTTGCTTTTACTACCTGTAATGGTTTGAAAGTATTATTTAATTATGAATTCCAAAACCATAAATTGGATTATGCTTGTAAACTGATCTGTTCATCTTGGCATGATTAAGTTATGATTAGGGTATTAACTGCCATGTCAGTGGGACATTGAGCACCACCCCTCGGTGGGCATGGTCTCAAGTATAAAAGGCTAGACAAAAGGCAGCAGTGATGAGAGAAGCAGATTTGAGAAGCAGTTCTGATGTTGGAGAGAAGCGCTCCAGGAAAAAACAAGTGAGCCATTCGCCCGATAGTCTACAGCTGGCCTTGTGGAGAGATGCAAAGCATAGAGAGCCTCATGGTCTACAGCTGAACTTGTGGAGGAAACAGAAGCTAAGCCCAGAGAGAAACACAGCCCTGGGAACAGAGGAACACAGAAGCCTGAACCCTGGAGACGTCAGCAGCTGTCTTGCTCCAACATGTGGACTATGGTGAGGGAAGAAATTTATGCTTTGTGGCCTGGTAACTGTAAGCTTCTACCCCAAATAAATACCCTTTATAAAGACCGACCAATTGTTGGTATATTACAAAAGGCATCCCTGTGGCTGACTAATACACTACCATAGTTTGAATCCACACCAAATCCCTAGAGCAGAATAATTCTTTAGAATAATTCTTTAAGACATATTTAATCCAGTTAATTACACTTTCAGAAAAATATTCATTGAATTCCCAGCACTGCTCTGAATGTTGGACTTTGAATAGAAGACAGACATGAAATTGTGATCAAGAAGTTTACATTCTAGTGAAAAATTAGGTGTAAGAAATAAGTAATGAAACACATTTCTTTCAGGTAGTTGTGTACACTAAAGATATAAAATGTGTATATGAAGTATAAAAATAAAATATAAAAAATATAAAATAATATGAACAAGCTGTTCTAAACACTTCTTTAGAACACAGATGATTAAATAGATAGGTAGGTAAATTTGAGCGACTCACCCACTGAGACTAAATGATTGATATTCTCCAGCATCACATCTCTGAACAACTTTCTCTGGGATGTTTCCAGCAGGGCCCATTCTTCCTGGGTGAAGTCTATAGCTATGTCTTTCAAAGTTATTGACTCCTAAAACATCATGGACATTTGGGTTCAGAGAGGGCCATCTCTAGGATGTTTGAGAGGACAGCACTGAGAAAGAAGTGACTGTTTATAGAAAGATCAAAATGTTTTTGAGTTTTGAGTCAGATCATTCTCAGTGCTGAACAGTGATCTGCTTTACACACACAGACACAAGCATACACCAAATATTTAAAACTCCATTATAGGATAATATAAGAAGACATGGGGTATGATAAACCTTGAAAAATCCTAATAAAATGGTCATTATGATTTCCAGATGGTGGTATAAAATTTGCAGTTGAGCATTAATCACTAAACACCCTTTCCCACCAATTTCAAGCAAATCTACAGACTCATCACAAGGCAAGCAATATCCATGATTTGCCAATCATATAAAAATTATGGTTAGGTTAGTCCCAGACAGCTACAGTTTCCTCTCGTCTATGAAATCATTTCACAACATGTTACAAGTTTTGAAAGATCTAATGAGCTTAGGTATAAAGTGCTTCCTATCTAAACAGAAGTCATAGTCTATTATTCATTAAAATGGCAAAGAAACTTACAGAAAAGTCCACCATTCTTCACAACCAAACAGGTATCATGAAGAACTTGGGGTCTGCAGGTGCTTCCTCATTCAACTCTCATAACTCAGGTATTCAACAAAACATGTAAGTGCATACAGTTCAGCTGCACAAACTATGGGCCCCTGAGACTGCTGTACTGAAGGACAGTCCTAGCCTGACCATTTCAGGGGTATGAGACCTTCCAATCTCAACTTTCCTTGGGAACTCCAAATACCTATGTTCCTTGTTTCTCTTGCATCTTCACTTCCACTGCCTGTGTATGAGTAAAAGAAACTTCTTGATCCCTTCTCATCTTTCCAATTCTTCAAAATTTTTCACAAGGCCATAAATTGTACTCCTCTTTAATGCACACCAAAATTAAAGAAAGAATACTACTTCTCATTACTTCAATTTATAAAATTTGAATAAAGGTTATTTATAAAATTAGAAACTGGGCAAGCAGAATTTTATTTTTTAAAGTTTTCAAAATGTGCAAATATATAACACCAAATTTTTAAGAAATCTGAAATTGGGGAAAATTAAAAAATGATTCCTCCGTTCCTTCTATCACTTAACCCATACTTTTGCTTCTTTCAACAATGTAGAGCCCTCCACCCTATCACCAGTAACACTGGATTGAATGAACTCACATGCTAAAACATCAGCCTCCCTACTAACTGTAAACTTCTGCTCTTACTCATCTCTTTCATCTATGTTCACTGCATGCCTAGGTCAAGTGCAGGCATTAACAAGATCAAAGAGTATGTTATTTCTCCAATGAGGACATGGGCTGGGTGAAAAAAAAAAATAAAACAAAAAACTTTCATCTCTCCAGTGAATACAGAGTTCTAACCCTAATCCCTTCCATGGTGGAGGGCACATTACCATTCCAGACTTCTCAAGATTGGTGGAAC
>PVKH010046956.1:0-10344 GCA_004027955.1 Chaetophractus vellerosus | reverse complement strand
GGCTTCTGCTTCCATTCACGGCCGGCTTTCAGTTCGCGGGTGGCTGGCTGCGCTCCATTCGCGGGCGGCCAGCCCTGCCCGTGGCGGCTTTTGCCCTGTCCATGGCAGCTTTTTTGCCCTGCCCACGGCGGCTCTGGCCCGCCCATTGCGGCTTGCCATTCTCAAGGCGGTCTGCCCGCTAGGAGAGGTCCCTGGGAACCGAACCCAGAGCCTCCCATGTGGTATGCCGGTGCCCTATCCACTGGGCTATCAAGCCGGCCCCCATATCCTTTCCTTGTTATCATATATTGTTTCAATGTTTCAGCACTTCAGATTTGTGTTCCAAGGCTTGATTTTAAATGAAACTGTTAGTCCTTGTGGCCTGAGGGTGATTCCTTTCTTCTTTATAGAGCGGAGATTGAGGTTCATGGCAAAGATTTTCCTCAGAGGCTTAAACGTTGGAGTTTGTCTCAAATTAAGGGAGTGCCAATTCCAGATTGATATGGCACTGTGGCATGTATGTATATTTTTTGTTTATTAAGGAATAATTACTCAACTTTTTCTTCCCTATCCTCTTTCCTTCACCATGCCCTATCTCTTCCACCCCCTTCCCCTTCCTGAACAATTCAGTCCTTAAGACATTAGATGGAGCAGAGCAAGGTTAGGAATCCACCTAAAGGGACTGACTTGCAGGAGCCCATGCAGAATGAGAAGGCACCCGTGCAGGGAGAGTGGTCTGGAGTAAGGAGTCAAGAGACCAAGAGGGAGGCCTCCACACAAAGGGGAGGCTTGGCTTGGGAACTTGAAGTCCAAGAGGGGTGAGAACAACCTGCCGCCAGGTGTCAGGGCCAGAGAAGCATGAGAAACAGAGATGTGGCACAGGTTGTCAGAGTCTGAGCAGGGTGTGGAGGGCATCTCCTTGGGGAGGCAGCTCATGCAGGGGGTAAGCTGAAGAGGGTATCCATGTGTGGAGGAGCTGGAATGGGTTGAGGAGAGTCCATGTGGGAAGAAGGCCTGGCTTGGAGTGTCAGAGGTCAAGCAGTGATAAGGTGGTCACCCATGCGAAGAAAAGTCCAGAAGGATATTGGAATCCAAGCAAGGTGAGAAGGGCTGCCATGCCGGAGACTGGCCTGCAGTGGTTTATCAGAACCTAAGTGAGGAACGTGATATGCAGTGAGGGAGAGAAGCAAGATGGAGAGCTGGAAAGGTGCAGCAAGTCAGAACATAAGCATGCGGGTGGGGGAAGCTTCTGTGTGGGGGAGGGGCAGCAGCAGATTGATCAAGTAAACATGAAAGGGAGAAAACTAGAATGAATTCTGTGGTGTTGAATTGGAATTGAAGATATCAGTTTGAGCCTGTGGATTTCAATATATATAGATAGAAGTAGAAATTAATGCAGACAGAAATGTGTGTATATGTATTTATAGATGTGTGTCAGTATGTTTGTGTACACATATTTCCTCAGTCTGATCATTGATAGGGCCTTGGATCAGTAACCACATTCCCCAATAGCAATGAACACATCAAGCAAACAGATCATGGCTTCTAAATACCAGTCTCCACTAAAAGGAACAAGGTTTCCTTGAAGAAATGACTGATTTCAGGGATAGGATTAACAAAGTACAAGATGAGCCTGGAACATCTTGTGCCTAAAAGTAAGAAAATGCTCAAGAATGATAGGGACATGTCAAACGGATATAGGTTGACAGTTTGAAAGGGCTCTTACTGGCCAAATTTGGGAAAACTAAGCATGACAGTAAGAAATGGTTGTAAAAAATTATAACACACTGAATAAAATAGGAATAAATATATCTATATATTTCTTGTAATTCTATATATTAAAATATGTCATATATTTTAAGTGTATAAATATATGATATAAATACATAAATTAATAGAAAGAAAGTCTGATGGGAAATAGTGTGCTAGGTTGAGTTATGTACACTAGAAAAAAAAACGTTCTTAATCATAACATGCATTCCTATGGGTGTGAATCCACAGTTCACAATTAGTTCCTTTTGAATAAGTTATTTTTAGTTAAGCTGTGGCTCAATTGAATGCTGGTGGGCCTTAGTCCTGATTAATGGAAGCCTTATAAAATGAAGGCCATAGGGAGAAGCCAGAAGCAGGAGGTCAGTGGGAACTAGAAGAGGAGAGGACATTATCATGTGATGAGCAGAGATGCAAGCCTAGGAAACCCAAAGATTGCAGTAAACCAGCACCACAACGCTACTGAATATCCTCTGAAACTGTGAGACAATAAATTCCTGTTGTTTAAGTTTGTGTAGCATTTGTCATAGTTGCCTGGCAAACTGAGACAAATAGGAAGAGGAACAAAGTTTCACAGTACCTCCCCACAAAGCGCATTAATTACAAAAGAAAAAGGAATAACTTCACAGTGGATAAACCTGGCAGCTACACTTTAATCAACTGATCCAAGTTAATGTCACCAATAATGAGACAAATTGAAATCATGAGACACCCAATTGGATACAATGAAAGGAACAGAGCATCATTTTTGTGATATCCCTGCCAAAGGTGCAAACTCTCAAAGTAATCATGAAAAAACATTAGACAAATTTACATTGAGAGACAATTTATAAAATCGGTAGCCTATAATCTTAAAAAATGTCAAGGTCAAGAAATTCAAAGAAATGTTCAAGAGTTGTTCCAGACTGATGGAGATAGTAAAAGACATAACTAAATACAATGCATGATTCTGAACTTGGATCCTTCATTATAAATGACATTATTGGGACAAATGAAGAAACTTGAATGAGGTCTGTGGATTTGATGGTGGTAATGTAGGAATGAAAATTTCCTAACTTTAATGGTTAAACTCTGGTTATGTAGGAAAATGTCTTTGTTTGTAGAGAATATATCCCTAAAGTATTTGGGGATGATGGATATCAGGTCAGCCACCCAATGTCTAATGGCTTAGGGGGAAAAAAAAGCCGCATTTAGAACAGTGGCTGTCTCAATAAATATTCTGGGTGTAAAGTTGGTTGTTCAGGGATAGATTCTATTTTTTGCTCTGAAAACTTTAAAAAAATAACTTTATTTCAACTTCAAAAAAAAATTACAGACAAAAGGTAGTTCAACAAACCACAGAAACATCACCTTAAAAAATCCTGTCCAGGCATATTTATCCTATCCAATCCCCAAAACAAACTCAGCTTTTTCCACTGTTCTGAAAGATGAACACATATTTGTTTTGTAAATTGATGGCTCTTTGGTCATCAAAAACCCAAAAGCTGTTTAATTTCACTAAGTTTAGTTCTAAGTATGTTAAGGATCCATAGAACCCAGTTCCCTCAACCCAACTCTTATTTTTAAAAAATTCCAAAAGTAAGTCTATCAATAAAGGAATAAAATACATCTCACATGTTTATAAAAGTAAAATATATTGCCACACCTCACATTTTTATATATTGTTTATTTAAAAATCATCCATATCTTGCTTACATTAAGATCTTGCCACCTAATTGTAGATAAATGCTAATTTTTGAATATTAATTATTCCTTAATACTCTACAAACCATTTTTCATTAAATCAAAAATTTGCTTTACTAATGATTCATGAATTTCACTTGCATTGAAAATAGTTGTTGAATATATTTTTTGAGTGGTAGAAATTTAGCACTATTATGGATATTTAAGCATATTTTTGGTAAAATTGTAAAAATTATCACAATTAAAAATTAATATCAATCATTTATGACAACTTTAATAACTTTATTGGTGTATTTTCAACTAATTATCTCAAATATCTTTGATATTTAAAAATATCTGCGTGTTCTCCTTTCATATAAAGCTAACAAAAAGAGATTTGGCTTCGATACTTGTACCCTAAAAATATACTTCTTTGTTTAGAAATAGGTATTTGTTATTGAACCCAGGGTAATGCAATAGTTTCTTATAGAACAAAGCATTCAAAATATTGTTTCCCAGTAGTGTTGAATGTCTACTTTTTTTCTTTTCCTTTGTATTCCAATAGTGGTTTCAGATATACTCATAATTTAGCATGGTAGTCACTGCAGTTGGATATAGTGGCTGAGAAAATTTTCAATATTATAGAATTTATATTAAATTTGAATATGTAAGTCTTGATAGTGCATCAGGAAATTGTGTTTCAATACATTATGTACAGATTTAGATCTTTCCTAAAGAGACAGTGTAAATTGCACTATAATGATAGCAATAAAAGTTTTAATATTTTGTGAAATCTTATGGGATAACATTATCATGTGTAAACTCATTACAATGCTTATACATGATATATAAAACTCACAATTCATTATCAAATCTAAGTATTGCTTTAAGAACTTTATTAACTATTCCAGATGTTACTGCCTCAGCAGTAAAAGTATTTAAAAATCAATTTTAAAAAACTATCTAAAAGCTTTAATGAATCAGGAAATGTCTGATTTGGCATACTGTCAAAACACAAATTACATGAAAATCTTGATCATAATATAATTAGTGATTTTTCTAAAATTAAAGAAAAATAATTCTCATGGAATACACATATAATAATTCTTTAATTACATGTACCTTTACTTTATACCATATATATTGGTCAGCCAAAGGTGTGCTGATGCAAAGTACGAGAACTCTGTTGACTTTTATAAAAGGTATTTATTTGGGGCTAGAAGCTTACAGTTACCACACCCTAAAAAGTCCAACTCAAAGTTACTTCCTCACCAAAGTCTGAAGCAAAATGTCAGGTGATGTCTGTGAGGGTTCAGCCTTACTCCTTCCTCTTAAGGCTCCATGGTCCTAGCTTCTTCTGATCTCAGCTGTAGGCTGGCATAAGTCTCATTTCTCTCCCTGGGGCTGGTTTCTTTCTGGGTTCAGCTGCTCTGCTGGTCTCTCCACGTCAGCTGTAGATTATCCGGCTCATCTCTCTTTCCAGGGCCGTGTCAATGGAGAACACTCTCTTCCTGCATATCTGCTTCTGTGCTCTCCTTCTCCATGTATTTACTTCCATGTGAGTGTCTGTTTTATCCCCAAGGGAGCTGGGATGCTGAGTAGCACTCTAATGATGTAGTTGGATCAGAGCCCTAATCTTAACATAATTTAATCAGATGTCTCAGCTGAATCTAATACAATCAAAGGGTTATCATGCCAGAGGAACTGACCAGTTTAAAAATATAATCTATATTTCTTTTTAGGATTCATAAATAATATCAAACTGCTACACCATCCAAACACCACTGGTTCATTAATGAAAGGTTCAGATGAAGCAACAATATTAAAATCAGTCATCCTTAAATAATGTGAAAAAAAAAACAAACTCAAGACACTGGGTACAGCAGTTTGATATTATTTATGAATCCCTAAAAAAGAGAAAAATTATGTTTGTAAACTGGTCTGTTCCTCTGGGTGTGATACCCTTTGACTGTATTAAATTCAAAGGTTTTAATACCTTTAAGATTAGGGCTTTGATTCAACCATGTCGGTAGGGCGTGACTCAGGGTTGAGTCCCTGCCCCCTTGGTGGGCTGATATAAACAGACACCCACTCAAGAAGACACAAAGGAAGAGAGAGAGCATCATAGACACCGCAGAGGAGAGAACTTTGATCCTTCAGCCCTGGGAAGAGAAATGAGCCATTAGCCAGATAGTTTGCAACTGAGCAGCTGATAGGCCTGGAAAGAAATAAGCCCTATGCCAGACTGATATAGGAAGCCTTGAGAGATGAGCCCTATTCCAGCCTACAACTAAGATAGGAAGAAGCTGGGCCCATAGAGCCTTAAGAGGAAGAAGGAAGGAAAGAATAGGCAGAGATTGCCCGTCATCTTGCTTCAAAACATGGCAACAGACTTTGGTGAGAAAGCAGCCTTCAGATGGATTCTTTAAGGCCTTGTAACTGTAAGCTTTTACCCCAAATAAATACCCTTTATAAAAGCCAACAAATTTCTGGTATTTTGCATCAGCACCTTTTTGGTGACTAACATACTAGGAGAACATACAGAAGAAATTGTTAATATACATAAAAGATAACAGATCTTATGGTGATGAAAGGCACAATGCAAATTTTTAAGATTTATTTTTATTATTATTATTATTATTATTATTATTATTGGTTTTGTTTGTGGGGAGGTTTTGGATTGCAGAAAGGTTGCAACTGTGGCAGGGGAGGATTACTGGTGTGGGTTGTTGTTGTTGGTAGGATGTGTGGGGAGGGGTGCACCCAGGGCATGCCTCTATGGAATATCAATGTGTTCATATGGTTTGGGGTGTTGTCTCGGTTCTTGGAGACCCACACAATAACCGGTGGAATAGTGAATTCCCATCATGGGGAGTCCTGCTATGTTCTCTAATAGAGTGGCAAGAATCTCAAGAGTACATGGGCAGTATCTAGTGAAGGAGGACAGACCAACCAGGCCCTTGATATTGATCCCTGTACTTATAAACCTTGTTCTTGTGAAATTGAGACTTAGCCTAGTAATATATATTGCCTAAGAGTTACCTCCTGAAAGCCGCCTTGTTACTCAAATGTGGCCTCTCTCCCTGGGACATGACTCCTGAGGATAAGCCTCCCTGGCTTACCAAGCACAAAATAGCAATGCATTTGGAAAAAGCCTTAGACCAAAAGGGGGAAAGATTACATACAAATGAGTTTTACAACTCAGAGATCTTAAAATGAGTCAGGAGGTCATTCCAGAGGTTACGTTAATGCATGTCTCAGGAGGATCTCACTGCTACCACAGTAAATAGTGCCTCAAGCAGGGGTGTTCCTGAGGGCTCTAGAGACATCTGGACATGATAGGCAAGGCAGACAACCCAGGAAATTAGCCCCTATTGATGGGCCTTAACTTGGAATATATGATAACCTATCCCCCCAATATATCAGAGTTAGACTCATAATTTTCCTACACATGGTTCTTCTGCCCCTTTAATTTGAACCTATAATTAGCACTATGCCCATTAAATATATGTCCCAGACACTTAAATCTTCAGTCTGTTCATATGCCAGGTAAGCCCTGAATCTCATCAAAGTTGCAACCAGCACCTACTATCCAGTTCATCGGACTCACTCAGGACAACTAACAAAAAGATGATGATGGACAATGCCCATCCCAAAAAACAGAGAGTATCTACAACTGCAAACAAGACAATTCCATCCATCTGCCCTATGGGATCTAAGCCCTCTCTCAATCGGAAGCAGAGTGGGCATCACCATCCCCAAATCCTGAACAGTAAGGAATGAGCAAACATAGGTTAGAATGCAACTATGGACTAAAGTATACTTATTATTATTCTAGTAATGGAAGAACTTGTAGCACTGATATAAAGATGGTGGTTACCAAAGGTTCTGAGGGGAGGAAGAGGGAAGAATAGGTGTAACATGGGGCATTTTGGGGACATTTGAATTGTTCTGCATGATATATTGCAATGATAGATACAAACCATTATACAAATTTTGTCAAAACCCATGAAATTGCAAAGTGTAAACCATAAAGTAAACTATTGAATGCTTAGTAGCAAAGCTTCAATATGTGTTCATCAATTGTAACAAATGTGCCACACTAATGAAAGATGCTGTTAATGGGAGAAAGTGTGGGAGGGGGAGGGGGAGGGTATATGGGAATCCCCTATTTTTTAAAATGTAGCATTTATGGTATCTAAACCTTCTTAAAAAAAAAGAAAAAAAATTCAGTCATCCTTTACATTTTCTAACTTGTAATCATATAAAGAATAGGTTTTCACATTTTGTCCTTAGAAATGTATTTTTATCAATGTAGTAAGATAAAAAATTTTATTTAACAATATGTTAACAATTGACATGTAAATACTCAAACATAGTTTGAGTCTCCACAAATGTTAGGGCTGATTTGTTAAAAGTCATTACCTTTATGTATAATATTAGTATTGTTTTACTCTCAAGGAACTGAGGATTTATAGCTTAACTCACCTGGCTTATTTACAACTTATCAGCTGATACAGTTTATGACTTGATACAGTTTATGACTTGAAAAGAGATGACTGCTATTTCCCATACTAAAGAGCCCCATTGAAGATAGCAAAAACAAAGCCAAATGTAGTAATAGAATAATTAGAGAAACTGCTTATGCACTATGCTATTGATATTTGTATTATTTCCTGACTACAGAAACTGTATATTTCTTGGTCCTTTATAATAATCTAATAAATATCTATAGATACTAACAGAATTGTGAAATACTAATAGAATTATTACATATATTCTATCAGGTCAGACACTATTCTATAAGAACTTAAAAGATTCTTACAGAACCATTACAAAATAGTAGATTTGACCACCCTAGGAGACAGACTATGATGGGACCTCTTTCCCTGCTCTTCTGGACTCCCTGTGCTGTGTAAGTAACAAAGAGATTATCTGCACTTTCTGGATTCTTTATACTGTGCAAGTAATAAATAGATCATTAGCTGAAAGTTTCTGTTGTGCCCTGAACCTGTGTTCCCACGACGCACTGTTATAGCAACTCACTCCAAAGGGAGTGAGTTCTGGTGGAATGCTCAAGAAGAAATGGGTTCAGTGAACAGTGAGCTATTCTTAGCCATTCAGGGCTCTGCTTACCTGCTTCATATTCTTCAGTATATTTACCCCAATGTTTATATTCAAATCTAGAATCCATATAGAGATAGTGTTAAGTGAAGAGGTGCTTTGTCCTTCTTGCAAAATAGCCTTTGGAAATGTGGGAAGCAAATGGAGTAAGGGCACTTACAACAAGTGCAATCTTATAAATGTCTGTATTTTTACACTAACTATCATTAAAACCAAAGTTTCAGCAACTAAGGGTGGCTCGGGGAGACTTTGCCCACCTCCAAAATATTCACTCTGAATAAAAATACTGTACTTGCTTTGTAAATTCAATTTCAAATCAGATTCCCTAGTCTCTGAGACCAATAAGATTGCCATAGTCAAAAAAAAAAAGACAAAGATAAGATTGCCATAGTCACCCAAGTGTAGAACCTAAGTATTTCAGATCCTAACCATCTGGAAGTTTCAATAAGTCATTGTCAATTGAACTAGTGTGAACTATCTTTTAAAAAAGTTTGTGGGGGGCCGGCTGTAGCTCAATTGGTAGGGTGCCGGTTTACCACATGGGAGGCCCCGTGTTCCTCCTTGAGCGGGCAGACTGCCTTGAGAAGGCAAGCCGCCATGGCAGGGCAAAGCCGCTGTGGGCAGGACAAGCCCCCGCAAGCAGGACAAGGCCGCCCCCGAGCAGGCAAGGAGCGGGGGTGGGTGTGGGGGTGGAGACAAGCAGACAAAGAAGAACGCAAAATGAACACAGCAAGAACAAGCAGAAAGGGGGGGATATATAATAAAAAATAAAAATAAATTAAAAAAAAAAGTTTGTGGACCAACTTAACAGAGAACACAAAAGGTAAAAAGTTTTAAACATATATTTTTAAAGCTCTTAAGCTTTGATACATTTGCAAATAATGCTACTACAAATGTTTAGTTTTTTTAATCTAAAGCAAATATATTAGTATTTGTTCTTAGCAACACATTATCATTATATTTTGTCATTATAAATGTATTTTGTCAATGTAGTAGGATAAAACATTTTATTTAACAATATGTTTATATATATTCATATGTAAAATTATTTAAATTTGTTATATATATTTATATAAAAACTATATCTTCAAGTGCTATATAAGTACTTTGAGCAAGCCCTTTCTTCAAATTAGTAGGGTTTTTTTTTTTTTTCCCCCAGGATATACTGGGGATTGAACCTGGGATCTCATAAATGGAAAGCAGGTACTCAACCACTGAGCTACATACCTGCTCCCAAATTAGTAGTTTTATTACATAGCAAAATGAGTGATGTGAAACAAATTATCCTACATTATAATAATATATAACAACACCGATTTTCTAGGCTTCTTCCTATCCCTGAAGATCTTGTAAATTTCCTGAATTGTCAGCTTAGTTTGTAACAAAGTGATTTGCTTCATTTTTGAGAAGATGAGTACAATGTTTTAGTTGTAAAACAGGAAATAGAAAACTAAACAAAGAGTCAGCATGTAAGTTTCCATATCCTGTCATGAGATATGATAAATGATCTGGATAGATCTTACCTAAAATTTTTGGACTTATCTATTAATGAAGGAAAAGATCTTCTCAGACTGTTTCCTACTGAGAGTCTGAGAAGTAGAGACTTATTGAAGAAGTTAGACTATTTCATGAAACATCAGGACACTGAACATAGTATTCATCTAAAAAGAATGAGGGGCCGGCTCGATAGCCCAGTGGATAGGGCGTCGGCATACCACATGGGAGGCCCCGGGTTCGATTCCCGGGGACCTCTCCTAGCGGGCAGACCGCCTTGAGAAGGGCAAGCCGCCATGGGCGGGCCGGAGCCGC
>PVKH010046955.1:0-10327 GCA_004027955.1 Chaetophractus vellerosus | reverse complement strand
GTCGGTTTACCACATAGGAGGGCCTGGGTTCAGTTCCCGGGGCCTCCTCAAGTGGGCAGACTGCCTTGAGAAGGCAAGCCGCTACGGGCAGGGCAAGCCCCCGTGAGCAGGGCAAGCCGCCACAAGCAGGCAGGCCGCCATGCAGTGAGCTGACTCAGCGGGTTGCCGCAGCGGGGGGAGACAAGCAGACACAGAAGAATACAAAAATTAACACAGCAAGAACAAGCAGAAAGGGGGGGATATATAATAAATAAAAAAGAAATCTTTAAAAAATGTATATATATATATGGGGGATTCTCATATACCCCATACGCCTCCCTGTCCCATGCTTTCCCACATTAACAACATGTTTCATTGGTGTGGTACATTTTGTTACGATTGAAAATCACGTATTGAAGCATTGTACTAACCAAGGACTATAGTTTGTATTATAGTTTATATTTTGCCCCGCACAATTTTATAGGTTTTGACAATATGTTTAATGGGTTGTATTTGTCACTGCAATGTTATGCAGGACAATTCCAATGTCCCTAAAATTCCCCCATGTTGCACCTTTTAATCCCTCTCCCTCCCCTCAGAACCTCTTATGGCCACTGCCTTTATATCAATAATACAATTTCTCCCATTGCTAGAATAATAATAAGTCTATTTTAGCCCATAGTTGCATTCACCTCCTATGTTTGTTCATTCCTCAATCTTGAGGATTTGGGGATGGTGGTGCCTATCCTGTCTCCAATTGAGAGGGAGCTTAGATCCTATGGGGCAAATGGATGGAGCTGTATTGCTTGCAGCTGCAGACACTCTCTGATTCCTGGGATGGGCATTGTCCATCATCATCCTTTTGTTAGTTGTCCTGGGTGAGTCCAATGAACTGGAGAGTAGGTGTTGCAACTCTGCTAAGATTCAGAGCTCAACTGGCATATGAACAGACTGAAGATTTAAGTCTGTGAGGCATAAATTTAACAAGTATAGTGTTAATTATAGGTTCACATAAGAGGGGCAGAAGAGCCACGTGTAGGGAAATTATAAATGAGTCTAACTTTGTTACATTGAGGAGCATATAATCCAAAGTACGGCCCACCGACAGAGTGCCAAATTCCTGAGATTGTCTGCCCTGCCTATAGTGTCCAGATGTCTCTAGAGTCCTCAGGAGCCCCGCTGTTTGAGGCACTGTTTACTGTGGCAGTCAATAGATCCTGCTGAGACATGCATAAGTGTAACCTCTGAAATGACCTCCTGACTCACTTTGAAATCTCTTAGCCATAAAAACTCATTTGTATTTCATAATTCCCCCTTTGGGTCAAGGTCTTTTTCCAGATTCATTGCTAGTTGGTGCTTGGTAATAATCCCTCTGTACTAGGGAGGATCATCCCTGGGAATCATGTCCCATGCTAGGGGGAAGTTAGTGCGTTTGTTTGCTGAGAATGGCTTAGAGAGAGGCTGCATTTGAGCAACAAGATGGCTTTCCAGAGGTCACTCTTAGGCAATATATAATACTAGGCTAAGTTTCAATTTCACTAGAAAAGGTTTGTAAGTGCAACTGTCAATATCAAGGGCCTGGCATAATGGTCTGTTCCCCTTTGCTAGGCACTGCCCATGTACTTGGGGGATTCTTGCTTCTTGAGAATGTAGCAGAATTTCCCAGGATGGGAATTCAATATTCTTTCTGTAATTGAGTGGGTCTCCACCCACAGAGAAAATGCCCCATGACCACTTGAACATATTCATATGCCATCGAGGCATGTCCCAGGTGCCTCCCTCCCCACACATCCCCCCATCACTGATACCCTATACCAGTGATCCTCCCCTGGCCCAGTTGTGATCCTTCTGAGATCAAAAACCTCCCCCAAAACAAATGCAAAAAAATAAACAAAAATAATAATAAATAAAATAATACTTTAAAAATAACAAATAAAATACAAAAATTAAAAATTGAAAAAGAATAAAATAAGGAAACAACTTTTCCATTGTATCTTTCATCACTGTAAGATCAATCTGTTATCTCTTAGGTATAGTGACAATTTCTTAGGTGGAGTTTTTTGATCCACTCTTCCCATCATCCTTTATGTAAAGGTGAGAAAAACATTGGAGGAAACTACCAGGGAAAAATTCAAACCAGAGGTGTTTACCTAGAATTAGGAGCTACTGAGGCCTTGACTTCAGGTTACAGGAGAGAGTCTGGTAGTGACTAAACTTAGCAGACTAGTAAGGAAAAGAAAGGGCACCTTTCATCTCCACTGTACAAAGGAGGCCAGCCTGGAAGGTCACCTCAGTACCCCTGCAGGATCCTACATTAGCCTTTCGAATTACCCATTGACTGACATCTAAATGTGCTGTCCAGCTGAGAGAAGATAAAATGGCCATAAGACCTGAGGCAAATCAACAGACAACTGAAAAACTGCTTTCTACAGGCTTGCTTTTGATAAAACAGGTGGTGGAGCAAGAAAAACACTTTCAGTTGCAGTTTTCTTTATTTTTTACTTGCTGCGCTAATGTATTATTAAAATGAAATTATTCTATAATGAATCACTTACAGAGAACAACTCATTGATATTTAGTTTCTAAAATTGTCAGAATTCACAGGACTCAGCATTGTCAGGCCAGGCCTGCTTATTATAATAAATGGGAGATGCCACTTTCAACGGTCACAATTTGGCAACAGCAGAGAAAAATGAAATTTAATTTTAACTGTGTTGCGTCATGAAAAAGAAAGGAAGAGAGAATTGCATACCAATTTTTAAATATTTGTCATATATTTTGACATCTTAAAGAAGAATTTTATAAATAAGCCAATTGAATTCTCTGATATTTATATAAGAATATTTTTAAAAAAATATAGCTATATTAATCTTTATCAGAAAAGAACACTTTAAAAAGCTTACTATGGCTCACTGTGTTCTGTTTTTCTTTAACAAGCAAAAGTACTTTAGCTTGAGGACATACACTGTAGTGGCGGTTACAAGGCTAAATTCATGCCAGATTGCCAGGATTTGAACCTCACTCTACTTTTCAACAATGGGGCCGTGGGCAGGTTTCTTAATCTCTCTGTACTCCTTTAATTTCCAATCAAAATGGATATAATATTAGCATCTACCTTACAGGGTTGATGCTAATAGTTCCTACTAATAGTTCCTACTATGACCAGCTTTAGCACTCCTGTTGTATGACATCAGAGTGATCGCTCTTCCTGAAATCCTAGCAGGACTCAACAGGATAAAGAAATAAATCCAGAGACAAACAGAAAGCAAGTACGTATATCAATAGCACTAGTGAATAAGGAAGATTTAGAGAGAGAATTCCCTAAATCTTTGAGTTTTATTAAATGAAAAGTTTAGTCACAAAGGGACTGAAAGACCAATTAGGTGAGAAGGTGATATTAGATGACTTCTAGGGATAGACTAGCATATTTATTTGTCCCCAGCTTTCTCCTTGAGATACAAATAAATGACATTTGAATTTCACATCTACTAAATGTGAATTTTATGTTGAAAATATCTTCTGGTAACTGGCTTCAAATTGACTTCTCCTATACTCTGAATCTTTACAATATAGTGGAATCCCAAGGTCTATCATTTAAAATTATTTCTTTAGAGGGCTCCATTTTCAATTCCATGTTTCTGTTTCTAAATGAGGATATATAAACTCTCTAAA
Organism: Chaetophractus vellerosus; assembly: GCA_004027955.1. Lineage (NCBI taxonomy): Eukaryota > Metazoa > Chordata > Mammalia > Cingulata > Chlamyphoridae > Chaetophractus > Chaetophractus vellerosus. The sequence goes on along the minus strand of PVKH010046955.1, from coordinate 6,676 downwards.
GCCATACCTAAATTCAGATTCAGAGAGGAAGGTTTGAAAATTACAGAGTGAGCACCTACTATCATCAAGCTTCTTGCATGTACTTTACATGAATTTATTTTATTTTATTCCTATTACTGCACTTTGTGATACATATGATCATTCTTGGAATATTGGGAAATTAAGTAACTTGCCCCAAATCACACAAATAGAAGGTGATGCCTATTCTATTGATTGATCAGGTCTGTTGTTTTGAAATATAATGCTCTCTTCCCGTATACAATGTTAATATAATAACAGTATTCAAAGAACATAAAGTTTTGGAATCAGAAACTCTCACTTCATTACTTACTGTTTATTTGGCAAATCACTTAACCTTTCTGATCTCTACTTTTCGGTTCTATTAAATGAGAAAAGAATTTACTGCCTACTACAAAGAATTGTTATGAGGATTAAGTGAGATGATGATGAAAAATACTTCAGAATCAGTCAGATCTGGTTTCAAATCTTTAATTTACCACTTAGGAAGTGTGTCATCTTGGCTGAGTTATCTAATCTCTCTGCGCCTAATTGTTCTAATGTGTAAGATGGAGTGAATTATGCCTACTTTGCAAGACAATAATGTATGTAACAAGCCTAATCCAAAGACCAGAACAAAATAAATACTACATATATGGTGATATTATATTTTTATAAATAAAGACATTTTATAAATGTAATTCCAGAGGCCCAATTTACTCACAACTCTATTAATTATTGAGAAGGTAAATTTGAAAATGTGGGGATGTTTCTGAATGCATGGCAAACATTCAAGTCTGAAATTCTCCTTATAATTTGTATATAAATGGTGTATAATAGAAGATTATTTACATATAAATTTACATACAATTCACACTTTAGTTAAACCCTAAAAAATGGATGGTTGTGACTTCTTGCAAGGATGAGTCATTCTATTGGATAAAAAGCTAGTTAGGTATCTTTCTCTGAACTGAAAACAGAAAATGTAAACATTCATGTAGGTCCAGCTGGTGGTAGAATGACAGTTGCCTCACAATTCTGTTCTTCCTGTTTTCCCTATTAACAGAATTTTAGCTGGATACACAGCTACTAAGTTAGTACTTTTGTTCTCATCTCCCCTTGGAGGTTGGCAAGTCATGAGGCATAGTGCCTGCCAATAGACTAAGATCAGAAGTGATGCATGCCCTTTTCAGGTCTTATCCTGCACTCCTCCTGGCTCTCTGCATCCTGGTGAAAACTACACCATACTTGGAAGCTGTGTGCTAAGGATAGTAGAGTTGCCTCTCCAATCTGAGTCCCTTGAGAGCCTTCTGGAGCAGAGTTGCTCCACCATCATGGACCTGATGGACTGTTCTGTGGAGGAAACCTAAACTCGCTTAATTAAACCATGGCACTGAGGGTCTTTTGTTACAGCAGCTCAAACTTTATCCTAACTAATACAAAGTTAAAGTCAGAACATGGGTGATAAATTTAGCTAGCTTCTTCTTTTCCTTTCTCCCAGAGGCACAATTTTAGCCAAAAAGAAACCTACAAAAGCAGAAGCAATTATAATGGAAAGAAAGCATTGAAAATAAATGTAATTTAGAGTTTACCAAGTAGGCTTTTACTGAATTCTTTGTTTGGCAGCTGAAAAATTTTTTTTATGAATATGAAGTTCCAAAACTTGTTGAAAATAATAAACAATGATACCAAAGCACATGCACTTCCCATTACAAAAAATGTCACTTTTCTCACATAATCTGATGCAAGGTGGGTTTTAGCAGCATTATTCTGGTAATTTTGGTTTCATGTTCAGTGGAGAGAATTTACAAGCAGTGACATCCTTCTAAAAAGTCATGGCTATTTCTGTTCCTAGGAAAAATGTATTTGCCCAATAAATGTTCTGTGAATGAATAATTGAATAAATGATACATAATTATTATCAACACAATAAAATACTTATATATTCACTGAACATCAGTGTGAAGAAGAAAATCATCCTTTCAAGCCTAAAATGTTAAAAACACTCTCTTTTGCCACTCTTTCTCAAAATGATTCAAGAAATCTGCATCACAGTTTATAACAATAGTTAGGAATAACTTTTGGGTAGAGTACAGAATGAAAAAGACATATAGGTAGTCTAATATAAACTCATGATCACAAATAGGATCTCAATCGTGGGGCCTAGGAATCCAATCAGTAACCAATATTTGCTTTCCTTCTAAGTCATGTGTGTGACATTGTAGATAGTGATGGAAGGGACTGAAAAAATATCCATATCCATAAGGGAAAGGAACTATGAAACTATTAAGTTCTGTCTTAAATGTGGTGCTTTTTATCAAAGAGCTGCCTCTTGAGAATCCATCACACAGGCAGCTCCTTTGAAGTAAATAAGTCCCTAATTTTATGAATGCATTGGAATGTAAATTGCAGTATGACCCAACCCTGCCTCTGTAAGGCCAGCTGTATCATAAGCCACATGGCCCCAATTTTGGGGATGTGCTCAGACTCCATAGTTCACTGGTGCAATGAGAGGAAATTCTGCCCAAACCAGGAAGGTGGGGGCAAGAAATATCTGAGCCAACACGGGGAGGCCCCAGGAGTTCAAACTACAAGTTCAGAGCATCATAAACCTAAGAAAAGACTGCTAGACTGGAGTGGTTTTCAATGCCAAATGAATATCATGGTTAAAATTTAGGGGCAGTATTTCATGGTGAGAACCTTGAGCTAAAATAGAACTGCTTTAAAATATAATTTGTTTTCTTTACAATCCTGAGGGATCTGAAAAAGAGTCCATAGGCTTCACCAGACTGCCAAGGAGTTCAGAGCATAAAAAATAAGGTTAGAAAATCCTGATCTAGTGCACTGGGGACTAGTAGTTATTGGCTGAGGCTCAGCATTCCATTCAACCAGGCTCAAGTTCAAAGCTGTTGTCCACTTCTAGCAGGGAACCAGCACTGCAGGGGTCAAATAGAAAGCTAGAGTTCAATATTCTCTCAGGCACCCAGGGTTCAGTTTAACACCCTCCCATCCCCTCACTCCCTAGGCAGCACACACATTCACACTGAATGGCAGACCACACTCAACTCTGGAGATAGCTTTAAAAACTTTTTTTTTTCACACTGAATTTCTCAGCCTTTACTCTTCAGTAATCAATAAAATGTTTCTAAAAACTAATCTGAATGCAAATATAAATACAAGAAAATATTATTTCTGAGGGAATAAAAGGTCAAATTTATAATTACTTATCCTATCAAGAGAGATAAACCCTGACAATTACTAGACATTCTTCTCTATTGTCCTGTTGTCTTCTGAGAATTTGATACTATTCTCATGGGTTTTGTTTATGGGGACATATTTTAGGCTAAATAAACTCAACTACTGTGTTTTATAAATACTTGGGGAGCAGTGTTTATGCTTTACTGAGCAGTTTTTTTGTCATTTCTAGACCCAGTTATTTTTGAAAAGGAAATTTCATTTATATATCTTATCCAAAAACTGTTTTGTGGAAACCCATTCAAAGCCAAAGCTCTTTTGATCTTTTTTTCTTCATATCTTTGCCTTCCAGTAGAATGGAAAGAGTGCTTCTTCACATCCTTTCTTCTAAATGCCAGTTAAAAATCACAACTTCCCTGTGATGTGGAATCATTGGAAAGACCCTGACAAGGTTGAGGAAACCTGGGTTCAGATATGTTACTAAGACTTAACCAGATGGGGCGATGTGGCCACATGACTTATCTGGTGTTTCTCAACCTATTAGTATATTAGAAGTATCCAGGAAACTTTAAAATATGACTGTCTAGGGACTTTTCTGTGACATAAATAAGCTAAAGTTGGTCTCTGGGTAGCGGCCCTGTGTGGGATGCAGCCTGCATCCCTTAGAAAACTCAACAGTGCTAAACTCAACTACTTATGCATCCAATTGTTTGAAAATAGCCCAAATAAGCAATTTTTAACCATGTTAGAGTTAACCTTGTTTGCAAACTCCATGAAACTTTACCCACTGTCCATTCTCAATTGCTAAGGCAAGGCTTATAAAGCCCCATGCTGCTTCAGCACATTGCAGCTCTCTGGGCAGGTGTCCCTGTCATGCTGACTCTGCATCATTGTCTGGACAAATAAGCAACTCCTCCTCCTTTTTCTTCTCCCCCAGAAGTTTGGGACTTTTCCCTTGCTCTGCTTCTCCTCTAGTGGCTCCCTTATACTGCCAGCCCCTGGAATCTTTCTTTCCTACTTAAAAAAAATTATTAGTTAAGTTGTAGGTTTATAAAAAAAACATGAAGAAAATAATGAGTTCCCATATATCCCCCTTATTGTTAACATCTTGCATTAGTGTGCTACATGTCTTAGAAGTGATGAAAGCACATTTGTATAATTGTACTATTAACTATAGTCCATGGTTTATATTAGGGTTCACTGTTTGTATTATACAGTCATTTTTTTAAACTTTTATTCTAGCAAACACATGCAACCTAAAATCTCTCCCGTTTAGCCACATTCAAATATGAGTCAATGCTGTTAATTATGTACACAGTGTTATACTACCACCACCACCACCCATTACCAAAAAGTTTCCATTACCCTAAGTAGAGACTCTGTATAATAGGCATTAACTCCTCCTTCCCTACACCCACCCCGTCCCCTGGTACCCTGGAGATTGGTATCCTGTAGTTTCTGACTCTATGAATTTGTTTATTCCGATTATTTTATAACAGAGAGATCATTGAATATTTGTCCTTTTGTGTCTGACTTATTTCACTCAACATGATGTCTTCAAGATTTATCTGTATTGTCACATGTATCACAACTTAATTCCTTTTTACTGCTGGGAAAACTTTCTTGCTGTGAGGGACTTCTCATCTCATGCAAAACTTCCAAAGCAGGTGTCCTTAACCTCTTTTGTTCCACGGACTCCTTTGCCAGTCAGGTGAAAACCATGGACCCCTTATTAAGTCCACACTATACTGTGTATTATTAAATAAACATGTAACACCTATACCAAAACGTCCCCAAAAGAATGTTTTTTTTGAATTTCAATTCAAGGTCACAGACCCCTTGTTAAGAACCCATGTTCCAAAGTATTGTTCCCAATAAGTAGCTTCTGTCAAATCCTATTTTTTTTTTTTTTTGGTCAACTCCAAAATCTTCAAATTCAAAGTCAGTGCACCTTCCTCCCCACAGGCCAGGGGGTATAAATAGATTGTCAAGGAGTCTAGGCTTCCATATATATATATATATATATCAATGGACAGATATTTTAACGTTTTATTTTGAAATTCTTTCAAAATTATATGGCAGTTACAAAAATATAACAAACTCCATAGAGAGAACTCCAACCAATCCCTATCCCTCTAGATAACCAGATACATGAATATTAACATTTTACCACATTTTCTATATCATTCTTTCTCTCCATCTATCAATATCTATCATCTGTCTCTGTCTATCTATCATTTATCAGTCCATTTTATGAACATTTGAGTGTAGATTGTATACATCATGCGCCATAAAGACAGTACTGCCATGTACATTTCTTAAGAACAAGGATATGCAATTATATAACCACCTTAAATGAACTTTTCAAGTTCAAGAAATTTAACATTGATATACAGCTTACAATCTATATTCCAATTTTTTATATGTCCCAATAATATCTCTTTGAGCCTTTTCTCCACCCTCATTAGTTCCCATCTAGGATCATATATTAAATTGTCATAGCCATTCATTTGCTCTTTTTTAAGTTGTGGGAACATGCATAAACGTTCCCATCTCAACCAGTCTTAAATATACCATTCAGTGGGGTAAATCACATTCACAATGTTGTGATACCCTCACCACCTCTATTACTATAATTTTTTTTATCTCCCAAAACACAAACTCTATACCCCTTATGCATTAACCCCTCATTCCCCCTGCCCCTGACAACCCACACTCTATTTACTGCTCCTATGAGTTTGCATATTTTCCAATATTTTCTTTGTGGTTACCATGGGACTTAAATTTAACATTATACAGCTATAACAATCTCATTTGTTTTTATATCAATTTAACTTCAATGGTATACACAAAATATGTTTCCATACCCCTTTGTCCCCCACCTTTATGTAGTACTTAAATTTAACATTGATATACAGCTTACAATAATATATAAGTCTATATATTATGACTTCCAAGCTACTGATTTATCATTACATTTTATGCATTTGCTCTTTATATCCCGTAAGGTGTAAAAAATGGATGTATAAAACAAAAATGCAATAGTACTAGCATTTATATTTATCCATATCAGCCTTACCATAGATCTTTTATTTTTTCATGAGGTCTTGGTCTATTGCCTATTGTCCTTGCCTTTTTTTTTTTTTTTAAAGATTTATTTATTTTATTACATATCTCCCCTTCCCCCCCGTTGCGGCGACGCGCCGAGACTTGGTCACTGCGCAGGCGCGGCTTTCCCCGCTTGTGGGCGGCTTCTGCTTCCATCACGGCCGGCTTTTCAGTTCCTGGGTGGCTGGCTGTGCTCGATTTGCAGGCGACCTGCCCTGCCCGTGGCGGCTTTTGCCTGTCCGTGGCAGCTTTTTGCCCTGCCCACGGCGGCTCCGGCCCGCCCATGGCGGCTTGCCATTCTCAAGGCGGTCTGCCTGCTAGGAGAGGTCCCCGGGAACCGAACCCAGGGCCTCCCATGTGGTTTCCCAGCGAGCTC
>PVKH010046954.1:0-10345 GCA_004027955.1 Chaetophractus vellerosus | reverse complement strand
TTAATTATATATATGAAAAAGTAATAGATTTTACTGGACAAGTTTTTACCGGCTGCCTAACTAACTTTATCCTCATATTCCCTAGCACATCATAGCAAAGCTCCCTCAGATTCCCCAGAAAAGTTTTACAGAAAAGTCTGGGCACAGTGAACAGATCTTACCCTCAGACCTCCTCTGGCATGGGGGAGGGTCTGGAGAATGTGCTCTTCTAGTCTGGGATCCCGGGTATTACCTGAGCACTTATATAAAAAAGCAGACATCATACCGCAACCTGATAATTAAAGAGGCCAAGTCCCATTCTTTTCCACCAAATACTGAATTAGATTTCTCCAATACGTGTCCACATAAAAAGTTGATTATGTGGTATAAATTTGGAGGGAAAAATACAGCAATTAAGATGGAATTATCTGGCAGAGAGTCTGGAGAGCTCAAGTGTATATTTATATCTATTTGCACTTGCTTATGGTCATTTCTATTTGGAGGTGTTCAGTCCTAAAAGGAGTTTTCATTGGATCTCCTATGGCACCATACACTTATTGGTTGTATGCAGTTAATGGTACTTACACATAACTAATCAAAAGTATTTCCCAGCATCTGAATTAACCTGTTTCATCATAGTTTTCTGTGAAATAAAAGAGACTCTTCTGAATTCTGAGGTAAAAAAAGCTCTGCTCCACTCGTGAGATTATTTTTTATTTAGCAGGAGTTTAAGATATATACTCACTCATTCAGATATGTAAATTTAACCACCAGAGACAAGTAAATTATGCACGATGATGTACATTTCATTTTAGCTGGGAAAAATGTACCAACACTACACAATTCCATTTCAGGGAACTATAATCGCACCAAGTTGAGATGCATGGAACAAAAGTTGCAATGTAATATCCATGTTTCCACAGATTGGATTCAGTTTTGAAGAGCTATTTTTAAGTCTATGAAGAGGCTTTTCATGTCAATACTTTTATATGCCTCTTTCATTGGTATTTTCACAAATTACTTTCCCAAACTACCAAACTTAGGATAAATTTTCAAAAAAAATCATGTCACTATTGTTGGTATAACTTCTCATATTTTCTCAACTATATACAATGATTAACAATTTTAGATATTCCAGTTAAGCCACAATCACCCACAAATCCAATTTTTTCCTTATAAGGTCATATTTTCTAATTTATGCTATTTATATATACATAATAATTCTATTTACCACTTCTGCTTGCTGAATAAATTTCAAGTAACTCATGTATATTCCTCATTAATGTTACAGTTTTTAGAGGACATCTTAAAATAGCAAATGACATTATCTAATAATTTGACATGGTCATTGATAAATATTTAATTCATTCCAGGTTTAATTTTAAAGTGTGAATTCTAGCATTTCTGAAGTAAATAAAATAGATATGATTGCTAATATTTTGGTATCAAAAAGCAGATAAAGGTTTCTATGGCTCATATTAATATCAAGTAACACCACAGTGATATCACTAACTGATGCCAGGTTTTTCTGTTAAATTTAATCTCTACATTTTAGCAATATTCAGAAATACTAACCTGTTTAATGAAAATAAAATAGCACATATGAAAAAGTTCTGCTTTGCAGTAAAATGTTACTAAATATACTTTCTAAAACCATTAAGGAATTGTTGTAGCAGAGTTTAATTACCAACAGCATAATAATGAAATTCGACCATGACACATTTCTAAATCTTTGCCAAAATTAAGAAATTCACATAGGCTTTAACAAAATAGCAAGCTGGTTGGTAGCAGGATATTGCCCTGCATCTTGAAAGAAGCCTACGTTTGTCTCACTAGGCTCTCACTAAAGATGAAGTAAATAGGTTGGGGGTAATGGGCATTTTCTTGATAATTAGCTGTGTAGGCAAATATGTTCTTTGGCAGATAATATAAATGTTGATTTAAGGACCAGCCAGTAAGGAGTCCTAAACTGCAAAACATTTATTGCTCAATTCCTCATGGATTTGGTTGAAGACTTAATCTTTAAACTTAGGTTTCCAATGTCAACAAATAACATACCACTGCTGTAAAAGTTATGATATAATGATATATATTTTATCCATAATTGGTATATAGCTCCTTGATCATTTCTATATTTGACATGTTTATACTAGTCACATTAACATTACTAATATCAATGAATAGCACAGGCAAGGAATTCTGGATCATTGTTTCAGAGTGAAACTAATAAAACTCATTTTCTTAAACACATAAAGCACACATGTCCCATTGAAACTAAGGAATCTATATGAGTTAGTAAAGACAAGTGGTAACCTGTCTGTCATAAACATCAACAAATTTTAGTTTATGTCTAGGTTTAAGAGATCATCTTTAAAAAAATGGTTTTAAGTTGTAATCAAGATATACTGTTTTAAAAATAAAAATAGCACAGAATAAGTGGGACATACTCTGGCAATTTTCTTTAACGTAGCTTTTCAAATATAATCTAGCCAACAGTGCACTCAAACCGCAGAAACATCCAAATTAGGAAAGAGAAAAAAAGAGACACTCATCCTTGTAAAAAGGGCCTATATGCAAAGGAACATCTGAATAAAATTGAGACATCTGCAGTAAAGTTTTACCTTTTCCCTAGAATGTTTGAGATGAACTCTGTGTAACACTGTCTTCCAAGAAAAGACAAAGTGATCAATGCAAGAACACATCAGGCTGCCTTGGACAGGCCAATCAATGCAAGAAAGAACCTTGCCCAGGGCCTTATGCAAATAGAAGCACGTCCTGCAACCTAGGGAGGGAACATGCGCAATAGATCAATTGAATCTAAAAAACCTTACAGCTATATCAGCTTCAGAGAGTAAATATATACTGATGAACACCTCACACTTCCCACAAATTCTTAAACTGGGTTATTTTTAATAGCTAATTAAAAACTCTTCCTGGCCTAGAGTACAGCAAAGAGGAAGAAAACATCACAGGGAGAAAATTCAGTATTACTTTTTAAGATTGTACCAAAAAACAAAACAAAACAAAACAAAAACAAAAATAAAAATAAAAACAAACCAAATAAAACCCCGATTTCTTAAAATTTCTTGGTATATCTGAAATTTGCTGAAATTTCAGAAGATTAAGTTTTAAGTATGTTTATATTCATGACATAATATTTTATTCATGACATAAAAATCTTAAAACAACAACAACAACAACCAAATACTATCTCAGGTAGTTCTTCAATAAGGAATAAAATGAAAATGTTGTAGGAGAAATAATTTGAGATATAAGATTATAGTCAATATACACAGATTAAAAACCCTACTACCAAAGATTATTCTCTATAGTGGTTAACCTAAATCACTAAAACCACAGGAACATTTTTTTCTTTTAAAGTTAACATTTGTTATGTCCAAAATCAATTCTAAAATCTGACTAAAATGTATAATAAGCTTAAAAGCTAGTTAGTATACAAAGTGAGTACACAAAACTCTCTCCCTGTCAAATGGTCTAGAAGGCATGACAGGTGCTTTATGAGGATACATCAAAAATGCTAAAAAGCCGAGTGGCTGAGCACATGCTTCACATGTACGAGGTCCTGGGTTCAATTCCCCATACCTCCTACGAAAAAAAAAAAAAAAAAAAAAAAAAAAAGCTAAATTATCAGGTCTTCAGGAGAATACTTGAACACAAAATTATTCCCTAAATATTTTTATTTTTGTTTTTTTCCCTTTTAAGTCTATTGTTTCCTCTTAGGAATTTCACATTAAAAAAAGAGTTTAATAACTTAAAAAGAGACAAATGATATTTTAAATAAGTTCTTATACTGGCAACTACAATATAGATACTGCCAAGCAAATAAGAAAACTCTGAAAATACATATTAGTACATTTGTATTAATTGTCTTCAACTCTGGGATTTTATATTAGAAAATTACCTGCAGACCCATTTCCCTCAGGTATGGAGCAAATATTTCTAATATTAAAAATACAATATATCACTTTTCCATGAAATATTGATACATAAATTTTCCTTGGCAAAACACTACATAAAATATGAAAATCAGCCATGTGTTATAAAGTTCACTACTTAAAGCTATTCATTTAGCTGTTAAAAGGCCCAGATATCTTAAGATAGTACTTTATTTAGCCAATGGAAAGAAATATAAGACCATGCAAGATAAACATAAGTCACTTTCTATTTTTCACGTTCTAATACTTTCTACATTTGTAAGATTTTAAATTTCAGTTTTGTCTAATAAGTCATTCATTTGTTTGATCCTCAACTTTAAAACTTTACAAAAACTTTACTATTTTACATGGGAAAAGTATAGAGATGTAAAATTAAAGTAATAAAATTCTCTTTTATATCTTTTCAAGTGTTAGATTATCACATGAGGTTCTTATAATAAATTAGAAAGGAATGAAGTAGAAAGTTAGTTATAGGGACTCAAATGCTTCCCTTTTTTCCAATTTTAGTTTCCAGTGTAAGAATTTTGAATAGTCTGGTTGTCACAGTGAAATGAAATGTAAACTCCAATTTACAGTAAGTAAAATACAAATGGTCAAGTAACTCCGGCTTCACTTTTTGTTACAAGATTTAACTCATTACAATATGTCAGGAAAAAAATCAAGAAAAACAATTTTAGTGTATTATCATCTAATATCTGATATGTGTTAGCACTGTGATAGGTACTGAAGAGTGAAATTCTATCCTTTTGAATATAGATCTGCATAATACGTGTTTCTTGCTCTTAAAAGCTTATTCTGAATTTAAAAAGTATATGTCAGGTATGATCAGTTAACCAAAGAATTTTGTGTATTACAAATATAAATGCAGAATTTCTTTAAATGGAAAGTTTCCTCATTACTTAAAAATATTCTAATTTATTTGAAATATATTTTGTACAGTTAAAAAAAAACACCCGAGGGAAATGTGTGTCCTGGGTAAATTCATTGGTTTTGATTCTTGCTGTGCAGACTTGGGCAAGTTCCTCAAACTATCTGAGTCCCTCATCTGTAAAATAGGGCTAATAATACTTACTTTATAGATATACAATGCCTTGCTAAAATAATGTTTAATGACCAAATCTAGTCATTTCCTAACAATGTTTTTGAGTGGCTATAGCAGTGGTTATGAGCATGGGCTTTAGAGTCAAAAAGTCTAGGTTTAAATTCTGGCTCCATCACTTATTAGTTATGTAATCTTAAGATACTTAATATCTCTGTGAATCAGTTTTCATCACATGTAACTGAACAGGACCTACATCATAGGGAGGTCATAAGGATTACATGAGTTAATATTTGTAAAGGACTTAAAATAATGTCTGGTATTTGGTAGGTGCTTTATTACATAGCTATTACTTTCAGGTGTAACTTACAGATATGGATAATGTGAAGTAGCAAACACCGATAACAGAGATTGTTCCATTGAGATTTGAAAGGCCAATTCTATTTAGTTGGTATTAGAAGACAGCGGTCTATTTCCAGCATGGAATGAGCTGCAAAGAGCCAACTAGGGCTTGGCCAAGGAAATTCATCTGCTTCCCAGATCTTCATACAGTATTTTCAATTTTTCTGATTGAACTGCATTTCCATAATACCACATCAAACATATTCAAAATTTAAATATAAATGATTTGAGGATTGTTTGGTATTTTAAATTTTCCATACCTTCTTTCCCCTTCATTTGTTTGGGTAATCAAGAATTGATTAAAAGCCTGCTGGAAAGGCACAGAAAAGAAGAAGCAGTAAATAGGAAGAGAATAAAGTTACATCATGTAATTCAGCAGAGAAATACAGAACTGAATCCTGAAATACATGAAAAGCTGGAGGCTGTTTAAGGGGTAAGAGTCACAATTGTATATTAGACTGTAGTATAATAAGATTCTCATATTCTGCCTAGATCCTTGATGAGAAGGGAAACAAACAAAATTCCAACTGTAACAAAGCAAGAGGGCCATATTTCTAAAGGGAGAAAGAACAGTATTTAAGTCTTTCTCATCTGTACAATGGGGATGATGTAGTTATGAGGATTAAATGAGATACTGAATACAAATTGCTCAGGACAGTGCCTTGGTGCACGTTAAGAAACATCTAAGCATTAGCAATGATGATGAGGAAGATGATGCTGTTGCCTTCTGATTTGCAAGACACTCAAACACTAGTTCTATTTAAAAAGTTCATTTTTCAGACATGGCTATAAATTATTTAGAAATGTTACTCAGTCAACCATCTCTTAGGCTCTCAAGGCTAACGGATTATATGGATTCCATAATGATAGAATCATTATAGGCTCTATGAGAGTGAGAGAAGTCACTAACACAGCAGTCACATAGGAAGGTTATCTGTTCTGCTTAAGAATATACTGTAAGATCTTGGTAAATACGCAAGTGTCACCAAATATTAATTTAGATAGATGTCCTAAAAATGTGCAAGAGGAAACAAAACGGAAAACATGAGTCTAAGCCTGTAACAGTGGTAGAAACTATCATTACACTGCTAATGGTATTGGTTACTAGGAATTTTTTTTTTGAGGTAAATTGGGCAGAAATACAGCAATGGCGATACATATGTTAGTGATCTCACATCATTTTATTATTACAATTTATAGGGTACCATTTATAAAGAAAGCAGACAGGCAATTATAAATATTTTTAAAAATCAACATTTATAATTGGAAGGCGTCCCTTGAAATAACTGGAAAGAAGTCAAGATGGGAATTTCTACTATAGGAGAAAGTTGAGTGTGGTTTATCTTTCTGTCCAGTGTGTCCAGTGTCTTTCCTAGGCAGCATGGCAGAAATCAGAGAAATAATGAATTTATTATTTATACTCTACAATTAAAATAAAGATTCTGAGGTGACTTAAAGCAAGGGATAACTGTGGATTAAGACCCAAGAGACCGAGGCTGAGGATAATTACTAAAACTGAAGACTAAACATAGCTCTGGGTTTGCAGGAGACAAAGGCAAAAATGCATTATAGAGCTTTCATTTCTGATAAAAAAGAGCATATCAGTGTTATCAACAGAAACAATTTTTCCTAGTACTTGACACTAAGATGATTTTACTGTATGGCTCTTTATTTTGGAGAAGTTAACATCATAATGACCTCCTGGCTACCATCTCACCTCCCAATTTTCTTATAATACTCCATTTGTATTAATGTGTTTCTCCTGTAGACTACAACCTTCTTGAGGCCAGAATCACGTGTTTTAATGTCTCCCCAGTACCTATACACAGTGGGGATTCTCAATTGAATAAATAAATGAATATCTTTAATACCAGTTTTCTGAACCATTTCTTGATTTGAAGGCATAATATTTAATCTGACTCCAAGAAGCAATTTTTACAGTCAAACTAATATGGTCCAAGTGGCTTTGTTGTGACCTACACTGATTCAATGAAAAAGGTGTTGAAACCTTTAACAAAAAAATAAGAGAGAACTGATGTACATGTAGGGGTTAAAAGTCCCCAAATCTAAACATTAAGAGATCACAGTGGTTTAGGAGAGTATCACTTTGTTTATCTGAGCCTAAAGAAGGTTTTGGATGCATAGTGCGATCATCTCAGAGCATAGGAACAGGAAAAATGATAGCCCTTCTCACACAATCACCTTTATTACCATTGAAACCTAGTGACCACTGTACAAAGGATAAGTCCTGATTTAAATGACCTCAGAATGCAATATTCTACTCTATCCCGTTTTAACCTACTTGACTTTTACTTGATTGTCACTCCACAGCCCACCTGATTTTTCTGCCTACTGAAATAGTCTCTTTCTTTTTACAGAAAGAATTCCATTTCTGAACCCTAGCCCAATGGTTAAAGACTTAAAACATATTTGTCAATCCTCCCAGTGCTGGATCCTATTCCTTTTTCCTTTTTTCCCTATAAGGAAGTGAGGTAGGGTATGGTGGGGGATGAAAGGTACTCTAAGACCCAACTACTACATTCTCTTTGTTCAGTTATCACCCATTGTCTTGATTTTCTATTCCCTGTCAACCAGATCATATCTCTTAATTCAAATCTGAGCTCAGTGTGCTCTCCAACTGAATTAGCTCCCCCTGAACCCATATTGAACTCCAGCAATGAGACCTTTGCCCAGACTTGTCTTCCATCCTTGCCTCCTCAAGCCTTAACATGGTTCAAATATGTCTCAGTTTGAGTTTATCTAGGTCCTCTGATTTAGGATAGGTGCATAACTTCTAAGATAGAAGTTAAATGGTTGTGTCTACAACATGTTCCCTGATAAGAGTCTTTTTCAATTTGAGGTGTCAAATCAGAAGTTTTGCATTGGCTGGGGATCTTATTTGGAAGACTTTTTTACATTCAGTGATCATCATATGGCTATAAAAACAGGAAAAGCAGTCCTGTTGTTAAATGAAATGTGCTTGTCTACAATTCCTCTTATAAAAGGCTTATAATAGTTGATCATAGTTTCATATCTGCAGTAAAATACAAAATCTCTCATTAAGATCTTTCATAAAACCTTTGGAAAGTGGAGTGTTTCTTATATAAAACTTTATATTTAACAAATTAATATATCTATTCCTTTCAGTTCTACTTAACATTTTATTGTGCTAATTTTGCCAGACATTCATTAGCTTCCTGGCAGTCTGTTGAACCACAAGAGATAGAGTGGCCAATCACAGATGCAGGGCAATAAGGCCTGGATACAGCCTGTCTGTGAGGATATTGAGAGAGCCTCTTGCAAAGGTAATAACAATGGATTAATATGGATTCTTTATTCTACAAAAAGATTTGTATTAAAGAGTAGAGAATTTTTTTCTCCATTTCAGCCTTCTGAAGAACCTGATTTTGATATGACTGAAAGGATCTAACCATTATGGAGTAGTCTAGGTTCTTAGTGGAAATGATCCATCAAAAATGGAAACAATATAGCTAATATCATAGGTAATGGTGAAAAACAATGTTTTTCCTATAAGATCAGAAAAAATACACGATCCACTTTTCATTCTTATTCAACATTTTGTGGGAGGTCCTAGTATATTCTTGCAATAAGGCAAGAAAAAGAAATAAAAGGCATCTAGATTAAAAAGGAAGAAATAAAACTATCTTTATTTGTAAATGGCATGAAATATATATGGGAACACTGAAGGAATCCACAAAAAGAAATATTTAAACTAAGAAACAAGTTAAGCAAGGTTGCAGGATACAAGATCAATATGAAAAAAAATCAACTGCATTTCTACATACTAGCAATGAACAAATTGAAAATGAAAGTAAGAAAATTACATTTAGAATAGCATCAAACAGAATAAAATACTTAAGAATAAATTTAACAAAAAAGTGTAAGACGTACACTAAAAATTACAAAACAGTTTTGAAAGAAAACCTAAGTAAATGGAAAGAAAGCCCATATTCATGGATCAGAATACTTATTATTATGATGGCCATGCTCCCAAAACTGATTTGTATATTTAATTCTATCATAATAAAAATTCAGGCTCCATTTTTTTTTTGCAGAAATTGACAGGCATATTTCTAAAATTCATATAGAAATGTAAGGGACCCAGACCAAAGCAACTTTGAAAAAGAACAAATTTGGAGGACTCACTCACAGTTCCTGATTTCAAAATTTAGTACAAAGCTAAAGTAATAAAGACAGTGTGGTACAGGTATTAAGACAGACATAAAGAACAATGGAATAGAATTAAGAGTCAAGAAAAAAATACATTTATAGTCAGTTGACTTTTGATAAGAGTGCTAAGATAAATCATAGAAAAAATAGTCATTACAACAAATGGTGCTGGGACAATTGGATAACCACATTCAAAAGAATAAAGTTGGACCCTTACCTTATAATATATACAAAAAATACAAAGAACAAAAATTAGTAAATTTAACTTCATCAAAATTAAAAACTTCTGGGTTTCAAAGGACATTAGGAAAGCAAGAACACAATTCACAGAATGGGAGAAAATATTAGCCAATAATATATATGATAAGGGGCTTGTATTCAGAACATATAAAGAACTCTCAACAATAAAATAGCAACTCAATTAAAAAATGAGCAAAAGGATTTAGATAGACATTTATCCAGAGAAGATATACAAATGGCCGATAAACACATGAAAAGATGCTCAACATCATTAGTTATTAGACAAATGCAAATAAAAACCACCAGGAGATATCACTAGGATGGTTGAAATAAAAAACACTGACAACAGATCATTAATGTGAAGCTTCTGATTAACCAAGATGGCAAAGTAAGACAAAGTAAGACAAAGTAAGACACTCCAGATTCCCCCAAAGAATCTTTGAACAACTGGCAAAAACAACTGGCAAAAACAACTGGTAAAAAACAACTGGCAAAAACTGGCACAGCCACCTTCTTCAAAAGTTGAGAAAACAATTAA
>PVKH010046953.1:0-10333 GCA_004027955.1 Chaetophractus vellerosus | reverse complement strand
GAGATACTCAGAAAATAGATAAACTATATAAATGAGAGCTATATAAATAGATTGAATGTGGGGCATGAAGGAGAAGGTGGAGTCAGAGATGACTCTCAGGATTATGGCATAAGTCACTGGGAGAAGGTGACTAAGGTAGGGAATAGGGGAAGATGAGTTCTCTTTTGGGCATGTGGACATCCAAGTGAGGCTGTCCTTTGTCCAGTAAAAATTTGGGAATCTTTAATGTTGGGAGTTACCTGAATAAATGGGGACTCGAGGCTGAAGGAGTGAATATTGTCATGTAGGAGAAGTGTAGTTGAAAAGGTTTGAAATCAAAGGATTGAATACTGACATTTAAAAGACAAGTGGATGAAAAGGAACCAGTGGAAAGCACTGAAAAAGAGCCCACAGCAAGGCAGGAGAAAATCTAGAAGAGAACAGGGGAGCCAAGGGAGACAAGCATCCCAAGAACGCAGTAGTGTCTCTCATGTGATACTGCGAAGAAGGTGAGAACTGAAATTTGTCCATTTGCTTTGGTAGCCAGGAGGTCATTGAGGACTTGGATGAGAAAAGTTTTAGAAGTGTGCCTTAGGAAGAAGCCAGATTACAGTGAGCAGAGGAGTAGATGGAAAGCAAGGAAGTAGAGGTACTATAGTAGACAATCATGATCTGTGAATAATTACGGTTTGTTCCTTTCTTTTGATCCTTAATACTTTTTATTTCTTTTTCTTGTTCTCAATGTACTGGCTTCCAAGACAATGTTGAATAGAAGGCGAGATAGTGCGAATCCATGTTTTATCCATGATTTTTAAAAAAATGCATGCTTCTAACTTCTAATGATTCAATTTTAAGAATTATGTTTAAATAAATACCATTTATCAGGTTAATGAAGTTCTCTTTCATTCTTACAGTGTTGAATTTTATCAAGTGTTCTTTCTACATCTATTAAGACGATCATATATTTTTCCTTTAATTTGTTATGGTTATAAATTATATTGTTAGATATTTTTTAAGGATAAGCCATAATATACATTCCTGGAATGTATATCATGATACATTATCTTTATCTTTAACATATTCCTTGATTTGGTTTCTTCTGCATTTTAGCATCTGTGTTTGTGAGTGAGATTGGCTTGTGATTTCCTTTTTTTTGGTAGCTTCATTGGGATTTAGTATTAAGGTTTATATTGGCCTCATAAAATGAGAGTTTGGTAATATTTCCTGTTTTGTTCTCTGTAAGAGCTTTTGTGAAAATTGAAATGATCTGTTCCTTGAAAATTTGGTAGAACTTTCCTCTAAAAGCATCTTATTTTTGTGAGGTTTTGTTTTTATACTAGTTAAATGTGTTTAATGGTTATAGGACTATTTTGGTTTTCTATTTCTCTTTGGGTCAGTTTTGACGTTATATTTTTCTAGGAATTTATCCTTTCTATTTGTTTTGAAATTTATTGTTATCAAGTTATTCATAATAATATTTTTTGTCTATTAAATTTATGCTGGATCTATAATTATATATTCCTTTTCTTAATATTTATTTGGATATCTCCACATAAATTTCTCTCTCTTCAAATGGATCTTTTTAAAAATCAGTCTCATTAAAGGTTTGTTTGATTACTTAGCTTTGTTATTATCTATTGCATCTTTTCTTTTAAATTAAATTTTGAAGTTATCTGTCACTTCTCTTTGAGTTTATTTCTGCCCCCCCCCGGATCTATATATTTATGATCCTTTGTCCCTTGAGAGTGGATAGTTTGTTCTTTTCCAGATTTCAAATTGTATATTTCTTAGTTATAGTATTTTATAGTTTAGTGAATATATCACTGTTTGCTTTACCCATAACTTTTATATATATATATATATCCCCCCCTTGCTGCTTGTGCTTGCTGTGTTCATCTGCTCTGCGCCTTTCTGTGTCTGCTTGTCTCCCCATGCTGTGGCTTCCCACTGAGTCAGCTCACGCTGCGGTGGTTTGCCTGCTCGTGGCGGCTTGCCTTCTCAAGGAGGCCCCGGGAACCGAACCCGGGGCCTCCCATGTGGTAAACCAGAGCCCTACCAATTGAGCCACAGCTGGTTCCCTTTATCCATAACTTTTGATTGTTTTATAAACTTTAATATTGTATTTTCTTACACTTCACCTTTCCAGACTGAAGACTGCTGATGTATGTAGTCTACAGTACTGCTCTCCTAATATTTAAAACAACTAAAACTTTTGGAAGGTTTTTTTTTTTTAAACCAATTTCATTGATACATATTAATAAAGCATACATTTTATCCAAAATGTACAATCAGTGGTATTTGGTGTCATCACAAAGTTATGTGTTCATTACTTTACTCATTATTAAAGCATTTTCATTATTTCAATAATAATAATAAAAAATGGACAAACAAACAAGAAAATTCCTCACTTCTCAACCTCTCTGTTTCTCCTGCTATATATAGCTGCTATTTCTGGCTATTGTTGCACAATTATTTATTTGTTAAGCAATTTTATTGAGATGAATTAACATACCATATGATCTATCCAAAGTTTATAATCAGTGGCTTTTTTTTTAAGCTGTTAAAAAGTCCTTTATTGTAAAATTGTAAAATAAATAGAAAAATAGAAATTACAAATTATAAAAGAGAGTGCAAGGCCAGGTTAGATTTAACATAATCAATTATAAAAATATATATAGCAATAGCAACAAACCTTTATAAATGTAAATAGTAATTCAAATGTAATAGAAATTATAACATCATTCTTATTTTTATATTACAGCTCTAACTACTGGACATAATAATCTCTAAGAATGAAAGAAATTATTGGTTTAGTTATTTAATTTCCATTTAGGCCATAATTCTTTCTAGATAATCAAATTCTTATTGGGAATTCTTCACACCTTATTGGATTGAATTACAGCAAATAATTTGCCAACTTATAATTTAATGAGGCAGAAAAACTCAAAATCTTTTTTAGTGGTAATCATGCTAAATCATTATTGATCCAGATAGATTATATTAATTAAAGAGTATGAATAAGAAAGGGTTAAAGAAAAATAAAGTATCCAAAAATATCTCTTCTCCAGTCCTCCTCAATTGAAAGCAAGTGTTTATTTTGTATGAAAAAAAATTACAGAATACTGATCACAGGAACAATTTGCCAGTTGCACTGAGTAATTGTTCATACACTATAATGTTGTTATTTTACATTTATCTGGTCTACTCCAGCTTTGGAAGGTTTTGACAACAACTTTTTTCTTTCTGTGTCTCACTCAGAACTCTATCATTCCCTAATTCTTTTTCACTGCTTGACATTTCTCTTCTTTTCCCCACCTTGATGCACACTTTCTTTCTTACCCTCACTCATCATAACATTTCTTCTATCCCTTGATACTTTGAGTGGTGGAAGAACGATCACCATTTCCTTGTTCCTTATCCCCCACTCATTTCTTTTCTGCCCTTAATTTTCTACTTCCCTTTACTTGAAGCAATTTTCCATTATTTGCTTTACATATTCCATCCTGCCCTTTCCTTCTCCTGAGAACCATGGCCCCAGAACCAAAGAGAAAAGAGCCAGGTTAACCTGTGTCTAGTTTTCTTTAGATGCTCAGAGGTTCACCGTTATTCAGGGGAGATTATGGGGAATGCCTACAAAGGAAGTAAATATGGTAGAATATGAACTTGCTGTACTTGTGAGCCTTCCCTTGCTGTGTGACTCTGGGCAATTTACTCAGAGGCCTCACATTCCTTGTGTATTATGGGATTGTTAATTCTCTACTTCACAGGTTGCTGTGAGACTCTAATGAGATAAAGGTAAACCATCATTTTAATGTAAAATAGTCTTCCCATATCTTAACAGGATTTTGTGCTTAATCCAGGGAGTAAAAGTGGTTTGTTGCATGGTGTGTTAGATGAGAGAAACCCTGCTGGGAAGCAGGAGGTGGTGGTGGGGACGACAAGAAGCACAGTACTTCTGCTCAGTAGTTGGGAGAGATTCAGAGGAGAGGTCTGTCCTCTGGTAGAGGAGCACTTACAACCTCCCAGGCTGGAGACATGCATGCATGTTTAACACAAGGTGGCTGGACAGACACTAGGCTTCAGCGATGTCATCTATTCCTTGAACTTTTTGCTATTTGCTGCAGTTAAGAACCTGTGCCTTTTTTTTTTTTTTTTAAATCTCACTTGAGAAATCAGCCTTCACATATAATCATGTTTCTGTGAGATAGGTTTTTTTGTTCTGGGTTCTCAACAGCTAAATTAGAAATGAATTTTGTGAATATGTTCCTCCTCAATAAAATTTCTTGCTTGTGATGGAGTCGATTTAATTTTGAATTTTTCCTTCATTTATTTCTTTCATTTTATTTTGTGTTAATGAATGAGTTGTTTAAACTCGCAAATTTACAGAATCAGTCTTTGATTGTGGAAGCAGAAGGCACCTCAGGGAGCATGTGGTCTATTTCAAAGGTTTTACTGGGGGCCAATGCCAGTACCCAAGACAGATGAAAGACGTCACGCAATTTAGAAATGACTAAAGGAGACCAGGGCTTGCAGAGACGGTCAATGACTTGCCCAAGCTTGTGTAGCTAGGAGGGGCTAAAACTTAGAGCCCACATTGAGAGCTGAAGAGCAAACTCAGCCATATCAAACGCTGTTTGAAGTAGGAACAGTCAGCCATTAGAGAAGACAATCCACCCCTCCAAAAGGTGGCCATCTCTACAAGCTAATTTCACAATTTGTACAAACGGACACCAACTTTAGAAATTTTAGAAATAAGATAAACAGATGATCAAGAATGTTGAAATGTCTTAAGGTTTTACACAGAATACCTGTCTTCCAGGTTCTTAACAGAAATTGCTGTCCAGTTTTTTGTAAAATTTTTGCTTGATAGAGGCCATATTTTTGGAAGATAAAAGATTCATCCGTTTCTCTAGATATTACAAATTTTAATCCTAAAAATAATGCTACAGCCTAACTGTGTTTTCTTTATTTTCTGAAAAAAAAAATGGCCCTTGTTGAGTTGTCATTTGGAATTACACCCTCACTTTCTATTAAGGGGCATTAAAAAATAACTTTATTGATGTTGTTGATTATTTGGCCCTCTAATACTCTTTATTCTCTTATATATTACCCTGGATGAGAAATTAGAGCTAAGGGCAAAGAGGGAGTTTGTTTTCCCCAAAGAACTGACATTTTTTTTTTTCCTTGTGGACAATTAAAAGCCCATAATTGATTGTATTTCTCTTTCTGTTTTGGCCTTAGGAGAATTCAGAGCCAGATGTGTGGCTTGTCCACAGTATCCATGTAGGCTCCATCACTTTTAGTCCCTGTCCCCAAACTGTGTCAGAAAGTTTCCTGTGTCTTCATAGCCTCACTGTTTGGAAATCACTGGATTACAGCATTCCCTTGTGAATTACTTGAATGTGATTGTGCCCCAGAGTGTACATATAATTCAGGTGATTATACGTTGAAATTTTCTGCCAGTAGTAAGTACGATGTAAATCGTTGTTAAAATGTTAGGAATTCATTTTATGGTTCTGTCAAAAATGTATACATTTTGATAATTATTAATTTTGTTATACATAACTTAGTTTAACTTCAAGGGCCCAAGTTAAAATATGTGCTAAATGGTACTGTGGGAACCTTTTTTCTTCATGTTAATGTAAATCAAGATGACTATAAATATTTAGGCCAATATTTGGAGAAAAATTTAAAATTAGAGTTAATTGCATATTCTATCCAATAAATCCAGAGTTACTAGACGGTCTCTTCTTCCATTGGCCCATAACTGCCCTGTGGAGTGGCGATTTTTCACACTATTCAGAAGTCGCTCTGGTTGAGTGCAATGTACTTGGGAAGAGTCAAGCCTCCCTTCAAGTGTACATGGGAACAAATAAAGTAGACTAGATATTTACTCAAAACCAAAATAAAAAAACTTCAGCAATAGATAAAAAATAAGGAATTTAATATATTCTATAATAAAATTAGTATTCTTTGATCTTTAGCCGTAGTTAAGAATATGAGATTTCCATAAATTTTTTTTTTAAACCATCACTGGGACTATTTTATTTATTTATTTATTTATTTATTTATTTTTAAAGATTTATTTTATTTTATTACATATCTCCCCTCCCCCCCGTTGCAGCGATGTGCTGAGACCAGTCACTGCACAGGCACGGCTTTCCCCGCTTGTGGGCGGCTTCTGCTTTCATTCACGGCCGGCTCTTCAGTTCGCGTGTAGCTGGCTGCGCTCCATTCGCCGGCGACCTGCCCTGCCCGTGGTGGCTTTGCCCTGCCCACGGCAGCTCTGGCCCACCCATGGCGGCTTGCCCTTCTCAAGGCAGTCTGCCCGCTAGGAGAGGTCCCCGGGAACTGAACCCGGGGCCTCCCATGTGGTATACTGGGGCCCTATCCACTGGGCTATATGGCCGGCCCCTCCATAAATTTTCAAGTCAAAGGAAAACTTTAGGAATATAGTAGAAACTTGGGAAAAATTTAACCTCAACATTATAAAAGGGACCTTACGGGTCATCTAATTTTGTGCCATTTGCAGTGATCCTCTCGCCAGCTCGATGATCCCTTTACACTTCCATCAGTGGACATACAGTCAGTATAGAGCTATGGTTAAGAATGGAGTATGAGTCAGAAAGACCTGGGTTAGAATTCAGGCTGTCACTTACTGGCTGTGTGATCCTCATTGGCAGTAATCCGACATCATGGGATTGTGGAATGGATTTTATGAGATTGTGTGTATCAAGTATTCAGCATAGCACCTGGCATGTAGTAAACATATATAGATGTTATCTCCTGCGGCTGCTGCTCTTATACATGAATTACCTCCTGAGGTCACGCATTCCACTGTGGGAAACTAGACATGTTAGTTAAACTGTAGGGTGACATTTTATCTCCCAAGTCTGTGCTGTGGAAAAGCTTGTTTCCTCTCTTGTGATAATCCCACAGGTATTTGGAGCACCTAGTAAATTCTTTTCCCCAGGCCAAACACCTCCAGATTCCTTCAACTGTTAGTACTGCCAAATTTTCCAGACCCTTCATTTTATCACTCTTCACTGATCCCTCTCAGGTGCTTTTTCTTAAAGTATGTCTTCCAGAACTGACTCTACTATTCCATGTGAAGTTTGAGTACAGGTCATGTCACTTCCCATCTTCATCAAGAGAGAGCCAGTTGCTGCACCAGCTTTCAAAGCTCTGTGGGTCGGGCCCCACTCCTCTTCCTCTCGGGCCTTTCCTTTGTGTCCTGCTCATCCTGTGTGCTTTGTTCTAAGAGGCCTTCTGCTGTTCCTCAGACATATAAGCCCACTGGTCCCTCAGAACGCCACACCTCAGAACTTCTGAAGCTGTTTATCTGGAGCACTCCTTCCCCAATGCTCACAGGGTACACTCCCTCACCTTTATCGGCCTTAGGCCAGTGGCACCTCTCATTGAATCCACTGGCCATCTGATCTAAGATTGAAGCCCCATTCCCCAATATTTCCTGTCTCCTTCCCAGCTTTATTTTATTTTATCAGCATTTTCCACCAATTCATATCCTAAATGTTTCACTTATTTACTTTGTTTCTTTCCTTACAGTAGATGGTAAGTTCTGTGAGTGCAGGGCTTTTATCTGTTTTATCCTCTGCTGATTCCCTGGGGCCTGGAATGCCAGGCACAATGAGAGTGGTTGATGGACATTTGTTGCATAAAGAGCACAATGGAATGATTGAGGCCCCTGACCTGCTCCTGCTCCTGCTGGTAGTTGAGTTATATCACTGTGGTGCTTAGAAGTTGCATTTGGAAGGGGTGTAGGGGCACCAGTTCACTGTCACTGGTTAATTTTCTTACTCTTTTGAAAACATTAAAAAAAAATTTAAGCACACCTGAAGAAGGGAAAATAAGAAGCCATGTTCATTTTTTTAGAACTTTGGGAATTTTCAAATCATTTTGTTTACTTAAGAAATAAATATTTTTTTAAATATAATTTTATTTGCTCACAAATTTTTCATGTAATATACAATTAAATATAGGCTACTTAAAACAAGAATATTTGCTGTTTGAATATGTTTTAATAGAACTTTCTAACTAATGAGCTTAAGGTAAAATGATCTTTTGAATCCTTGGGCCACCAGAGCCCCCAAACCAGTTGCTTGATTTCTCCAGGTTGTCATCCCAAGATCATTTTCTGTGTGTGCCATGACTCGCAGATATTTAATATTTTCTTCAGTTGGAGTTTAAAACCTACTGAGTTGTGATTCCAGCATATTTTAGTGTTTTTTTCCCCTTAGTTTGAGAAACACAAAAACACTTGTCAGAGTTAAACATCAACATTGTATAAAAACAAAGTAATTGTAGTTCCGGACTTAATGTTCAGCATATACAGAAAGCTATTTTCAGAGACAGACTTAAAGGCATTAAAAAAGTGGAGTTGGAAATCATGGTATAGATGTATGATGGGCTAAAAAGAAAAGAACAGTTTATACATGGAACACGAATGAATCTGAAGAGTATTTTGCTGAGTGAAAGAAGCCAGACACAAAAGAGTACCTCCTGCATGATCCCATTTACTTGAAGTTCAAGAACAGAGAAACCTAATCCATGGCTATGGAAACCAAAGCAGTGTTTGCCTCCTCGGGTGGGGTGGGGAAGGGGAGAGAGACAATAATGGGTATAAAAGGATTGCGGGGGGGGACGACGATAATACAAATGCTCTGTGTCTTGATAGATGTACTAGTTGCACGGGGTTTCAATTTGTCAAAATTCCTTGAATATAATATTGTATATAATAATCTCTTAGAGTTCATTTTTTAAGGAGTTGGTATGCTGTTCCTTGTGCACATAAAACTGTTATTTCCATCAACAGAACTATCAACTACAGAGCCCCTGAAAATAAGATTTGTTTAGATTATGATAAAACTCCTTTGGTTTCAACAATGATCGTTTACCTCTTGTGGCATATCTCTTAAATAGAAATTTATTTCCAGGATACATAAAATATACAAGTCTGTGGTGAGTGATTATATAAGAGTAAGCTATTTTTAGGTGGAAGCTTTGCAACCACAAGAGCAGGAATGCGCATAGCAGAATCTCAGGCGGCATTCCTATGCCAGATCCCTGAGAAAGACAGGGATCCTGTGCTACCTGAGAGTACCCTGCAAACCTCACTTCCTAAATAGAAGTGTTTCGATATGCTTTGATTATAAAATTATGATATCTATATGTACTGTATATATGATATACAGTAATATACAGAGAGCCATTTTCTGTAAGATATGCAGAGGAATATAAAAATCCGAACCCAGCAACCAATGGCCAGATTCTGGTGTCTTATCCACATTGGTTGCAAACATGAGAACCAATTTCAGTGTACATTGCTGGTTAATATCCTGAATTGTTTTCAGTAGTATTAATGTGGGTGTTTTTCTTTGTAGTACATATTCTTTGAAAATATATTGAAAACTGCATAAGAAGTGTATTATTTTATCCCTCTGTTAGTATATGAGCAGTATTTTCACTATACCCTTACCATTGGTAAATATTATCATTTTTTTAGAGCTTTATTGAGGTATAATGATGTACCATAACCTACACATATTTAAAGTATAGCTTAATGTTTAATTAGTTTTCCCATATGTTTACACTGGTGAAATCATAACTACAATGAAGATAATGAATACTGGTATTACTTGAAACAGTTTCTCCGTATATCTTTGTAATACTGGCCACGATTCCTCAAACCCCACCCCCACCCCTCCGGCTCCAGGCAGCCACTGGTCTGCTTTCCATCACTATAGATTAGTAGTTATTTTCTAGAATTTCATGTCATTGGAGCCATGTAGTATATATTCTTTCTTTGCCTGGTGTCATTAATGCAGCAAAATTTTTGAGATTCATCTATGTTTTATGTATCAATAGTTCATTTCTTTTTACTGCTTGGTAGTGTGCCATTGTATGACCTTACCACAATTAATATGTTCATGGACATTTGGGTTGTATTCAGTTTGTGGCTATTACAAATACAGCTGCTGTGAATATTTGTGTGCAAGTCTTTGTCTGGATATAGTCTTTAATTTCTCTAAGGTAAATCATCTGGGAGAAGAATAGCTAGGTCATGAGGTAAATGTGTGTGTTTTTGTATTGTGTTTTTTTTTGTTTTTTTATTTTTAGGTGAAATTTAGATGACTTGAAGTTAACCACTTTAAAGTATACAATTCAGTGGAATTTAGTACATTTACAGTGTTGTGTAGCTATCACCTCTCTCTAGTTCCAGAACACTTTCATCACCACACACAAGAAAACAACCCTGTACCTATAAAGCATTCACTCACCATTCTCCACACCCTACCTCCCCTTTGGCAACCATCTATCTGCTTTCTGTCTCTAT
>PVKH010046952.1:0-10344 GCA_004027955.1 Chaetophractus vellerosus | reverse complement strand
CTTCCTGCTCTACTTTTAATTTTTTAATAGCATTTATTATTGTCAAACATTTCTCACATACTGAATAGCATATTCATTTTTATATCTGAGCGCCATAAGGGCAAAATCTTTGTCTCTTTTATTCACCTAGAATAGTACTTGCCACAAAGTAGGTGCTCAAAAAATATTTGTTGAATGAATGAATAAAAATAGGAATGAATTTGTCAGATTGAAGCTCTGTTTTACATTTTAATTTTTGAGGTTATAAAAGTAGTCATGGAGTCTCTTTCCAAGTTATAGCGGCCCTTTGGATAGCAATCCATAAGGGAAATACCAGGAAGTTTGACCTTCAATAGAAAAGACGTATAATCGTACATGGGTCATAGAAATGTCACCTTGATTGTTTACTATCATTAGACAAGACAGGCTCAATTTATTTGGTCAGTGACATTTATTTGCTATCTCTGCTTTCTACTTTCCACTAAAATAGAAGTACTTTAGCTTTTATATCTCATTTCTTGTCTTGTGGGATTCTTATAGCTGGATGTGTATGGGAAATCCTTTCCCATTTTGAACCTATTCTGCTAAAAGTGTTTCTTCTAACACAATTTTACTTCTGTCTCAGAGTGTTAGCAAACATCTGGAATGCGATTTTTTCCTTCATTAGGTTCATGAAAGAAAACGATTCTTGTGACTCAGCCTGGGCAGTTGACTTTCATGTTGACTGAGATGGACCTATAAAACTTTCTTCCTTGAGGAAGTTATTTCTAATACTTCAGAAATACTCCTTTTCTTTCTATCTGGAGAGGCTGAAGGACCCCAGGAATTAGCAACATCATTTGATGCCTTTGAAGGTGTATATATATGTGTGTGTGTGTGTGTGTGTGTGTGTGTGTGTGTGTGTGTGTTACCCAAGAATTGGGCAGCATCAGGGACTGTTATTAGGAAAATCAGTTCAACGAATTGGACTTTTTCTTCCCTGTGTCCTCTTTTACTTCTTTCAAAAATCCTGAACCTACCTTCTGAGAATTTTATTTGGTCTTGTGTTCCTCACTGTTGGTTTCCTGTTAACCAGAGATTCATAGGTTACTGAAAAATTAGGATAACTATAGGAGGAACACACATTTCTCTTTTGTTATCTGCTGGTTTTTTCTCCCTTGCTCCCTTCACCTCCCAATTAACTGAGATTTGCAAACCAAACTTGCCCTACTTCATTATGCTCATAGTTTCAGCTTATGAATTCAGGGAGTAGCTTCACTGAAAGTGCTTAACATTCTGTAATGGGGTCATTTATATGCCAACATAAGTTGTTTATTGTCTTTTATTACAAGGAATGCTTTATAAATGACAGAATATTTTGTTTGAGGCATTTTTACTTTGGTTAAAATTTGGTCAAAATACAATTTATTTTCTATTTTGCTTTATCTATAGGGGTAATAAAGTGAGAGTTGACCTTATTTAATTTTATGCTAATTGCTACTCATATCCAACTGTCTTTTATACTCTTCTTGGCCTCTTTTCTCTGCATTTTCTATCTTCTTTTTATTTACCAAGTTTCTCCCTTTCTTTGTTTATAGTTGTACCTCAATTTCTTAGGCTTCCCTAGACATGGGGTATGGATTCTCATTTATCCTAACATTTTAAAATATACTATCATTCTCTCTTTCTTTCTTCCTTTTCCATAAATTTTAAGTGATTGAAGTGAAACTACCTATTGTAGTTTATCTTGTGTTTTTGTTAACCCTGATTCACTTAAATTTTAAGCATTAAAGAGAGTAAAGTCTTATATAATGAAAACATTCATATAATTAAAAAATCATCATGATTATTAAAGCATTACCTTTATGTCTACTTTGTTAATTATGATTTGAAAACAGTCATGAAGATCAGGTATAAAGTGACACAACTGCTTGGTATCCCCTGATAAAGTAGCCCCAAACTTTCATGTGAAATATCTATGAATATATATATTTCATACAATAATACTAGAAATCAGACTAATTGTCAGCCTACCTCAGAGGGAATATATATGTACATAGCCAAAATAACTGGAGTGAAAAGTATAATCAGTTCCCATCTGAACTATCCTACTTGAATATAGATAGACATCTTGTTCCCCTGCCACTGTGTCTTCCCAACTTCAGAGATAGAAGGTTAGTACCAGCCCTAAAACTGGGAAATTATCTTTCTACTGTGTGGGTGCTGCTTTCTGGGGCAGCCAGCATAATCGTTCCTTCTCTTCTGTCTCTCTAGTTTCATTTCATCTCCTGATAACTCCCAGAATATATCTGGCCAGGAATTTCCCAGTGACTAGAGGTATAGTTCCAACAAGTCTTTGCATTCAAGACAGAAAGAGCCTTGGCAGCAGTTTATACTAGAGATAAAATTGCCCCTGTCTGTCTTATTGAATGTGCTAGAGATCTAGGCAGTGGATTGTGAGACAATACCACCTCAGTTCAAAGCGTTGTAGTAGCTTGCTGGTTGATGGCAAATATAATAGGAACTATATCCATGTAACATTCAGATATTGATCTGAAAAGTGAGTTTGATAAGCACATAATAGATTGAGACTAGAATAAGGACAATCCACACATCCAATCTTTTGTCAAACTTTCTAAGTGTAGTTAGATTTCTTTTCATTTGGAGATTAAGAAAAGGAAAGAAAGTCCATGTATCGTGGTTGATTGAAATGTCTTTTAAGTAATTTTTTGATCTATAGGTTTCTCCCTGTTTCCGTCTGGTTGCAGAGTGGGGCAGACTGAGGAGGAGCTGGAGCCCATTGGCACCTCATCTCTCTGTCTTGGTGTGGATAGAGTGAGGACAAGCTGGAATCTATCAGCACTTCTGGATTTGTGTCTTACAGCACATAATCACAAACACTTTTAGAGTGTAATAGCTGCTGTTTTAAGTCTACCTTCCAAATCTTGTCCAAATTGTTCTTTTGGTCACCTGTAACTTGGAATCGTACAGGTAAGGGGATTCAGGGAAAGAGTTCCAGCTTGGCCAATTTCACATGGTACAAAATCACTGTAGTCTACCTCTTGTCAACTTGGCAGCCATATATACCTTTTTTTTTTTCCTTTTCAAGGCAACAGAGGCATTTATTTGGGGTCTTAGAATTGCAATTTGGGTAACACATATTCAGGTGCAGTCCAAGCAGTGTCCTGTCTTGGGGCTTCCAGGCTCGGGTTTTTAAAGAAAAAGATTACATAAGTTGTGATTGGTGTGGGGCAGTCCAAATGTTCTTCAGGTCAGATAGTTTACTGAATTACTTATCTTGTGATTTGTTTATGTTGTCTGGATAGCCTCAAGGTTAAGATTTTTTTTTAATTTCAAATTTTTAAAGAACAATCATGGATACCATACAGGATTCCTATACGTTGCGCCACCATCAACAGCTTACATTGTTACAACACATTTGTTATAAATGATGAAAGAACATCATCACGATATTACTACTCTCTATATAGTGGTGCATTTATCCCACAAACCATCCTATTATTAACACCACGTATTCGTATTGTATATTTGTTATAATTAATGAGAAAATGTTCTCATATTTGTACTGTTAACTGCAGTCCATCATTCACCATGGGGTTCACTGTGTTATATATGGGCCCTGGCCTTATACAGTATACTGAGTGAATCCAAAGTTCACTCAGTGGCTCTCAGTTTCATCACAGAGTTGTGCTGTCATCAGCTCAGTCCATTTCAGAAAGTTTTCATTACGCCAAAAGGAAAAATCCATATCCCCTTACACCCTGCTATTGTTGACCTCTAGCATTGATATAGTACTTGCTTTACCATTTTTGTAAAACTATTAACAATATTACTGTTAACTATAGTCTATACATTATGTTAGTTACATTTCAGCATCAGCTCCCTCTTCTCACCCATATTCTGTCTCATAGTACACCTGTACCGTATTGTATTTAATTCATAATAATGAGACCATAAAATATTTGTCCTTTTGTGTCTGGCTTATTTTACTCAACATAATGTCTTCAAGGTTCATCCTTATTGTCATATACATCCTGACTTCATTTCTTCTTACAGCTGAATAGTATTGGTTGATGTACGCTTGGGTTGTTTCCATCTTTTAACAATTGTGAGTAATCCCGCTGTGAACATCAGTGTGCAAATATCTGTTTATGTCCTTCCTTTCAGTTCTTCTGAATATATATTCCTAGTAGTGGGATTGCTGGATCATATGGCAGTTTTATATTTAACTTCCTGAGTAACAGCAAAACTGTCTTCCACAGAAGCTGCACCATTTTACATTCCCACCAACAGAGAAGGAATGTTCCTATTTCTCTGCAACTTCTCCAGTACTTGTAGTTTTCTGTCTTTTTAGTAATGGCCATTCTGTAAGGTGTGGAATGAAATGACTCATTGTTTTTGGTCTGCATTTCTGTAATAGCTAGAGATATTAAATTTTTTTCATGTGATTTTTCACCATTTGTATTTCCTCTTGGGAAAAATGTCTATTTAAGTCTTTTGCCCATTTAAAAAATTGGGTTGGTTGTCTTTTTGTTGAGTGGTATGATCTCTTTATATAGCATAGAGATCAAACTCTTATTGGATACGTGGTTCCTGAAAATTTTCTCCCCATTGAATAGACTGCCTTTTCAGCTTCTTGACAAAGTCCTTTGAAGCACAAAAGTGTTTAAGTTTGAGGAGGTCCCATTTATCCATTTTTTCTTTCATTGCTTGGGCTTTTGGTGTCAGGTTTAAGAAACCACCATGTACCACAAGAGCGTGAAGATGTTTCCCTACACTGTATTTTTTAAAAAATATTTCTTTTATTTTTTTATCGCTCCCTTGTTGTTTGCGGTCGCTCTCTGCTGTCTGTGTCCATTTGCTGTGCGCTCTCTGTGTCTGCTTGTCTTCTCTTTCGGAGGCACTGGGAACTGAACCCAGAACCTCCCATGTGGAAGAGAGGCACTGAATCACCGGAGCCACCTCAGCTCCCTGGTTTGTTGTGTCTTTCATTGTCTTTCCTCTTTGTGTCTCTTTTGTTGTGTCATCTTGTTGCGTCAGCTGGGCATGCCTGCCCCCCACGCCAGCTCACCTTCTCCAAGAGGCACTGGGGATCAAACCTGGAACCTCCCATGTGGTAGGCGGATACCCAATTGCTTGAGCCACATCCGCTTTCCTTCCTACATTTTCTTCTAGGAGTTTTATAGTTTGGCATTTATATTTAGGTCCTTGATCCAGGTTGAGTTAAGTTTTGTATAAGGTATGAGATAGGGGTCCTCTTTCTTTCTTTTAGCTATGAATATCCAGTTCTCCCAGCATCATTTGTTGAATAGATTATTCTGACTCAGCTGGGTGGGCTTGACAGCCTTGTCAAAAATTACTTGACCATGGTTGTGAGTCTATTTCTCAGTTATCTATTTGGTTCCATTGGTCAATCTGTCTGTCCTTATGCCAGTACCATGCTGTTTTTTTTTTAATTTTTGTTTATTTATTTTCTACCATTGTAGCTAAGTAATGTGCTTTAAAGTCAGAAAGTGAGAGTCTTCCAACTTCATTCTTTTTAAAGACATTTTTGGCTATTTGGGGCCCTTTACCCTTCTAAATAAATTTGATAATTTGCTTTCCCATTTCTGCAAAAAAGGCTGTTGGGATTTTTATTGAAATTGCATTGAATCTGTAGGTCAGTTTGGGTGGAAATGACATCTTAATGGTATTTAGTCTTCCAATCCATGAACACGGAATGTCCTGCCATTTATTTGTCTTCTTCAGTTTCTTTTGGAAATGTTTTGTAGTTTTCTAAGTACAAGTTCTTTATGTCCTTGGTTAAGTTATTCCTAAGTATTTGATTCTTTTAGTCGCCATTGTAAATGGAATTTTTTCTGACTTCCTCCTCAAATTGCTCAGTAGTAGTGTATAGAAATGCTATTGATTTTTGTGTATTAGTCTTGTATCCCACCACTTTGCTGAAATCATCTGTAAGTTCTAATAGTTTTGTTGTGGATTTTTCAGGATTTTCTAGGTATAGATCAGCACTTAGTCTTACTGAGCTTTCTGTTTATCTTGCTGCTTTCAGAATCCTTTCTTTATCTCTGGCATTTGACATTCTGAATAGTAGGCATCTTAGAGTAGGTCTGTTCGGATTTATTGTTTGGAGTGCATTGTCCTGCTTGGATATTGATATTTATGTCTTTCATAAGGGTTGGGAAATTTTAGGTCATTATTTCCTTGAAATATTCTTTCTGCTCCTTTTCTTTACTCTTCTCTTTCTGGGACATCTGTAACACATATGCTTGTGTGTTTCATGTTGCCATTCAGTTACCTGAGGCCCTCTTCAATTTTTTCCACTCTTTTTTTTTCCTGTTCTCCTGTCTTTTCAAGTTCAGATGCTCTGTCTTCTAATCCACTAATTCTCTCCTCAGTCAGTTCAAATCTGCTGTTATATGCCTTTAATATACTTTTAATCTCATCCATTGTGTCTTTCACTCTCATAAGCTCTGTTACTTTTCTTTGCAGTCTTTCAGATTGTTCTTTATGCTTACCCAGTGTCTTCTTTTTGTCATTTATCTCCTTAGCCACATTTCCTTTAACTCCTTGAATTGATTTTGGAGATTTGTATGAACATTATTAATTGTCTTAAATTCTGTGTCTTGTCAGGAGTTTTGATTTGTTCCTTTGGCTGGGCTATGTCTTCCTGTTTCTTAATATGGCTTGAAATATTTTGCTGATGTCCAGGCATCTGATTATGTTGGTGAATTTACTCTGACCATCATTTTTTGTCTCTTTCCTATTGGTTTTGTTTCATAGCTCTTCTTTGCTTTATGGCTCATCTTATTCTAAATCTTTAAAACTGCCCAGCTTAAGTTAACAAAATACTGCCAGGAATCCACTAATGAGGTGCAGACCAGATCCCAGGGTCCTGGGACTTAAGAGACTCCAAAACCTTTTTTTTCTTCTTGCAGTTTCCTGGATTGCCAGCAGGTGATGCTCTTTGGCAAATCTTCCATGGAGGTGTCTTTTTTTTTTAATGTTTTTTTTAAAGATTTATTTTTATTTATTTATATATCCCCCCTTGCTGCTTGTGCTCGCTGTGTTCCTTTTTGCTTTGCATTTTATTGTGTCTGCTTATCTCCCCCTGCTGGGTCAGTTCACCGCGTGGTAGCTTGCCTTCGCCAGGAGGCCCTGGGAACCGAACCCGGGGCCTCCCATATGGTAAACCAGAGCCCAACCAATAGAGCCACAGCTGGTTCCCAATGGAGTTGTCTTTTTCAAGCTCCACTTGCTGGGCTGGCTAGGGCTGAGATCCACAGTGGGCTACGCTGGCCAAAATCATTGAAAAGAAACCATTCTTCTCCCTGTGCTGCACTGTCCCTCTTCCCAGGGAGGAAGACCTTCATTCCCTTCCTTTTCTTAAAAAAAATTTTTAAAATTTTATTATATACCCTCCCCCTCCTTTCTGCTTGTTCTTGCTGTGTTCAACTTTGTGTTCTTCTGTGTCTGCTTGTCTCCCCCCTGTTGTGGGGTCGCTAAGTCATCTCACCACGCAGCGGCCTTGCCTGCTCACGGGCGGCTTGCCCTGCCTGTGGCGGCTTGCCCTGCCCGTGACGGCTTTGCCCTGCCCACAGTTGCTTTTGCCCTGCCCACGGCGGCTTGCCTTCTCAAGGCGGTCTTCCTGTTCAAGGAGGCCCCGGGAACCGATCCCGGGGCTTCCCATGTGGTAAACCGGTGCCCTACCAATTGAGCTACAGCCAGCCCCCATTCCCTTCCTTAATTGGCCTCAGTGAGCCACTGGTTTTACCAAGGATGTTTGCCTTGAGGGTTGGGGATGGGTGCCATTCCCAGCCTTGTGTGCGAGTATCTCATGTTTTTTGTTTCAGCCTCTTCATCTCTCTTTCCCTCTCTCTCCTGGATGATGTGCAGCACACTGCAGCTCTGCACATCTCCAAAGTAGCTCCCTGGGTAGCTCTTTGCCATTCCTCTTACTTTTGTAAGAGAATTGACCCTAGTTGACCTACTCTGAAGCCATCTTCTTGGAAGTCCCCCTATATACCTTTTAA
The DNA here is from genome assembly GCA_004027955.1 of Chaetophractus vellerosus. Lineage (NCBI taxonomy): Eukaryota > Metazoa > Chordata > Mammalia > Cingulata > Chlamyphoridae > Chaetophractus > Chaetophractus vellerosus. The sequence continues at coordinate 2,332 of PVKH010046952.1, read as the reverse complement.
ATCCATATTTCATGTCTGAATAAAGACAAGAGAAAAAGTAATGCTTTTGCCTAACATGATGCAGCTATCCCTTATACAACTGAAAACATTAATTTTCTCCCCTAAAGGAGGACACAAAGTCTCATATGCTACTTTATCAGTCTATGGGTGATATTCATTCCTTTTCTAGCTGAGTCATATTCCCCCTTTTATATCTTGTACCTAAAATACTGAATTATAAAGTTCACCATTATTAATCTTATTCTAAAAGAGAGGAGTAGGAGAGAGAGAATAAAGAAAAAGGATACATGTAAACATTTTATTGTTAAAGTACAGAAAAAATACTTATAAGTCCTTTTTTCCTCTGGTTACATAGTCATAGCTGGTATTTATAATTTTCTTCTTTCATTAACCATAGCAGATTGTGTTTGTTCTCAGCAAGCATCTCAGCTGGATGTGGTCCTTCCCTGGTGAGGTGACCCAAGACTTTATTCCAAAAGGGGCTGTGCCATTCACAGTTCTATATGTATGAAATTATTGTAGTTTTCCATTAACTTTTATCACAGGACAAGGTTATGTTAATGGATGCTCTGTGGGATGTTCTACATTCCTGACATACTCTTTCCTTACTTCTAGTTTCATCTTGATAATCAGGATTGGTTTCCCTGTACAGAAAGTACCCTCTTTGCTTTTTGGTTTACTGGCATGTTGAGCCCAAAAGTGGTGAGGTGGCATTCTCAATTTTATTTTTAATGGAACCATTGCTGTGTCCCATGGTAGAAGCATTCCTCCCTGGGGAATCAAGTCTTCTAAATTGCAGAGTCCACAGTTTCTGGGATGGGAAGGAAACATTTCACTAATGGATGAATAGTGAGATGAACCAATCCTGTTTACAATCTGTGAATCCTGGCTGTGGGGAAACAGCATTGTTTGTTGATTGCTGACTCATAGCAATTGCTGTATCCTGGAGGATATTACTCTAGTCCCACAAAATGTTGCCATCCACCTGGAGCCATGAGTTTTCAAAGGGCTATTCTACTATTTGATATTCCAGCTAATTTAAGGTAATGGGAAACATGGTAAGACCACTGAAATTCATGAACATAATTCTGTTTCCACATGTCATTTGCTATGAAATGAGTTCCTGATCAAAAAGTAATGGTAAATAAAGTATTTTGTAATTTCATGAATGGTCGTTTCAACAGAAATGTTATGGACAGGGAAAGAAATCCGTGTCCAGAGGAAGTGTCTATGTTAGTAAAGATTTGTTCCTTCAATGATAGAAGTGACTCTGTAATCAATCTGCCATCAAGTAGTTTACTGGTGCCCCCAGAGACTGGTACCTTTTCCAGGGCTCACTGTTTGTTATTGGTAGATTTCACACTTAAATCAGGATTGTAATCAGGTCAGCCTTGGTGAATGGAAATCCATATTTCTGAGCTCATGTATTACCTCCATCCTTGCTGTCATAACTCCTTTGTTCATGTTCCCATTGAATAAGGACATAGGTGACTAGGAAAAGATGGTGACTGAGATCAAAAAGATGGGTTATTTTGTATTCCTGATTTTTAAGGTCATCCTTTACTAAGGTTGATTTAGGCCCTACCCATTTAGAGAGGTCTATCCACGTACTTACCCCCAGACCTCCTGGTTACCAATATTCCAATCATGTTTTTCCAAATTCCTGACCATTCAGCTGCTACCCATAAATTGATGTATATTTATATTTTTGGTCCTTTCTCCTTCCAAGCAAACTGGAAGTCAGGTCCACTGCTTGAAGTTCTACCCACTGGGAGGATTCCTCTACATCACTGTACTTTAGAACCACTCTTAAGTGGGGCAGTAATGCTGCAGTTGTCTACTTTTGAGTGGTGCCAGTATATCATATACAACCATTAATAAACCAGGCTCACCTTTTCTATTAGTCAACTGGTAAATGGGGAACTCTCGATGGGTCCAGGGTCTGGGTTAAGAGGTAATATAGTAAGAGTTGGGCCCATGGGAGTCTAGACAACTTGCTTGTACAACTTGTGCCTTAAAGATCTGCTTGAACCAAGCCTTGTATGTACCATTTTCACTTGATGATAGAGTGCTATTGTTGTTCATGCCCAAATTTGTGTGTTGATGGATTATATAATAACCGTTTACAATGGGCAAGTCAGGTCACATGGACCAATAGCAAGTCCAAAGCTAATTTTAAAGAGAATAGTTGCCTTTCAAGGATTATTTGCTTTGCTTGAAAATCCGAAAAGGTTAAACTACGATTTAGGGTGAGCCAAATGCTATATATAGCATCCCTGTCTGGCACATCTACTTCATAGCTGTAAGGTCAGTAGTAATGTCCCCCTTTCAT
>PVKH010046951.1:0-10345 GCA_004027955.1 Chaetophractus vellerosus | reverse complement strand
TTCACCTGATAGTCTACAGCTGGCCTTGTGGAGAGAGCACAGCAGCTGAGACTGGAGAGAAACGGAGCCCCAGGAAGAGAGGAACCCAGGAAGCCTGAACTCTTGGCAGATGTCAGCAGCCATCTTGCCTGAAAACGTGGCCATACACTTTGGTGAGGGAAGTAATTTATGCTTTATGGCCTGGTAACTGTAAGGTTCTATCCCAAATAAATACCTTTTATAAGAGCCAACAGATTTCTGGTATTTTGCATCAGCACCCCTTTGGCTGACTAATACAGAGGGTATATAAAAAGTTATGAGACCTCAGAAGAGGGTGACTTTAGCTCTGCATGGGGGAACTGAGAAAGGATTCATGGAGGTGACATGTGAGCCAGGCCTTAAAAGATAATTAAGTATTTTCCAGATGACTAAAGAAGAGGAAACAGAATTTTTAAGGATGCAAATGTTTAAACTGCAAGGTTCATTTGGGAGATGGCAAAAGGATCGTCATAACTGGATCTGGGTGTGAGGAAGCAGTGGGAGATGAAGTTAGAAAATTAGGGTGGGCATGATCAGAACAGGAAAGTCCTTCCGAACAAACCAGAAAGTTTAGTCTTTATACTATAGGCAATGAGGAGCTCATAAAAGTTGGGATTGGCATGGTCAGAATTTTATTTTACAACAATCACCCTGGTGGGTGTGTGGAGAAAGAATTAAAGGTGGGTCATTTTTGGAGTCAGGGAGACCTGTTATTAAGCTGTCAGAATAATTTATGCCAGAGAAGATGGGAGATGGAATTCAGGTAGCAGGGGGATGGAGAGCAGGAGGCATGTGGGAGGATACAGGGAGGAAAATTAAACAAATTGGAGGAGCGAAGGAGTGAGGAGTCAAAATGACTGTCTGGGTGACCGGGGGCTGATGATGTGTAACTCTAAGAATGAAAATTCTAGAAGAGAAGCAAGTGCTTGGTGAGGGGAGGATGCACTGGGTTTTGGATAGGTTGGATTTGGGGTGCCTTCAAAATATCCAAGAGATAGTTGAAAATGTATACAGTATCTGTGTATTCTTTTTGCTCACCTTATCTTTGGTGAATAATCATGGGCTTCACAACCCTGAGCTTTGTCCCTATAGCCTAACATTAAAAAAATGCCCCAAACCAGATAAGGCCTTTCCAGTGCTGAAAGCATGCCAGCACTCACACCTCTCCTTCTCGGTCACTCTTCCTTTTGGCTTATCCTGGAATGTGGGTTGTTAAGGTGAGAGGAGGGGATTGGGAAAGATGGTGCAAGTAGGTTCAGGATCTAACTCCTAATAGTGTATTTTGGATAACCTGGATTATAAAACCTCCTGTGCAGGCTGATTGCACTGAAATGGCTTCATGTTACAACCTTGCCCATTCTGGTGATATTTGTACACCTTGAAGTCAGAAAATCTGCTGTGGTCTCTAAGCCAGACTGGACCCTGACTTCTCTGTATAACTCTGAGGACTCTTGGGAGGCCATAGGTATTAACCTTCCCCAGCCTCGCCATTATAATTTTCCGAGTGGGAGGCCATAAGCTTGCCCTTCACTGTCCTTGGTGATGGGGGAGGCAGAGTGGGATCCGGGGCCGTTTAAGGTGAGGATGGCCACAGCAACTCTTGCTGTACTCGTTTGCCTTAGAGGACCCAAGCAATCAAAAGAAACAAGAGCAGGAAGCCCATCTTATACCACCAGCTCCTGGGACCTCAGCCTCTGCAACGGGGACTGAGATTTCTTGTCTGCTCAGGGATGAAGTGGAGGAGGAGGCTGCCCTTTAGCACGCAGAGCTGCTGGCAGTCCTGCTGAGTCAGGGAGAGCAAGGTGGCCTGCCTTCCTCAGGCAGGAGCAGAGAGAGTGAGAGAAAGGCAGGAGAAAGAAACAGAACACTTCTGAGACACCCCGGCGTGTCAGCGGGAGGTGGAAAACAGGAGGGAGTTGGACACTCCATCGGAAAGTCACAGCACAGCCTTCTCCTGGCTACTGCCCGCATCCAGGCAGCATAGAAGGTTTTGCTGTCCCAGTGAAGAAGGCTTTGTGCAGTCATCCTCCGAGCTTTCAGCACCTGGGAGAGCTCAGAATCAAGGGTGTTGCCCTCTTCTCTATCTGCTGTATCAGGGGAAGAGTGAAAGACTCTTTGCACACACATCCCTGGGACTTTCAGCTTCTCACTGAGCCCAAAAAATGAAAGTGGCAGCCACTTTTCGATCTGCTGCCTTAGGCGAAAGGCTTAGCCTCTGAACCTCTGCTTCGTGGATTATTCTCACCTCTAGGGAAAGACACTCTCCTACCCTAGTAATACTGAAGGCAGGTGGCCTGGACTTCCAGCCACTTCATAAGGAAGCTGCTTTTCTTTGACATATGCTGAGAAAAAGCTGCTAAGTTTTGGAACTAAAAAAAAAGGTACAAAATTAACTATCTTTTTGTACTGTGCACCTAACCATGCCCCTGAACAACCCTGTGATGCAGGTAGGGTTGGAATTAAAACTCCCTGTTTCACCCATACACATGAGAAGACTTTGAGAAGAATCAGAGAAGTGGAGTGCCTTGCCAAAGATCACACAGCTAGGAAATGGCCAAGACCCCAGGTGTCCTGAGCCGTCTTTCTGATACTCGTTTGCTTAAGAATATTTATTGAGCACCTGCAGTGTATAAGGATTAGGGACATAGATGCAGTTTTGCCTGTACTGTATTGGAATGTCAGCAATAGTGAGCATGGTGGCAGAGCTGATAGCATTATGTGAAGGCCAGCTGATGTGCTCTCCCCTCCAGTTTCGCCATGTCCAACTGGCTCTGCAATCTTGAAGCTGTCACTTCAACTTTCTGAGCCTTAGTTTGCTCATATGTAGAGGAATTATAATCCCTTCTATTAGGGAGTGCTCTACAGATTTTTTAAAAGTCTATAAAGATGGGTTAGTTTAATGCATTTTGACTAATTTGGTCACAACTCACAGAAAAATCAGCAAATAACCCCATGATTTGGTAGCTTCTTACTAGTAGCAGACCACAGAGTCTTCTAAGAGAAAACATTTTTGGTTTTATCCTTGGAGTTATCAAAAATTTGCCTGGCAAGAAAGAGGTTCCAGCTTTCCCCTCTCTTATGACCAGAACTTTGTTAATTAAGTTTGCTTGGCTGTTGGGTCATCTGGCTTCAGCCAGCAGAATCTTGGGGGGAAAGAAGAGGACAGAGCCATTCTGGATAACCATGTCACTGGCAGGAGCAAATGTCCCAAGTCACAACCATAAATTGCTCCGAATTAGGAAATAATTATCCCCCCAAATGGGGCTACATGGATGTAAAGGCATCTCACAAATTGCCAATTAGTTTCATGGCAGTGATGGTGTTTAGTGCCACTTCAGTTAATGGGAAATGTGTTGGAAATGGCCCATTTCAGCTGTTCTAAAACAGGGAAAGGCTGGAGTTGGAAGAAGGCTCAGAAGACAAGGAAGGAGGCAAGAGAAAAGGGAAAACATCGGTCCTTTTTCTTGGAGAGTGTCGCAGACTGTAAGAGTTCAGGACATGGAGTTAGAACATCCTTCCCCTGTACAGTTCAATTTGGTGATCTGTGTTAAGCCACTTTACTCTCTGAGTCTCAGTCTGTAAAGTGGGGTAAATAAAAATAGTGGTATAACTGCCCTCTCTCACAGGATTATTTTCTGTGACAACTTAGAGTAGCACAATGTTAACTGCTATTTTGTTCTGCTGATGCTAACAATATTTCATAAATTACAGATGAATTATGTTATAATTAAAGAAGTATTTCCTTGTTTCTGATGACATTTGTTTGACATAATTATTATTCCCTTGGTGTACACCCAAGTTGTGGTTTAGAGCATGGCACATCAGAAAAGGAACTCAGACCTGAGTTTAATGTAGTTGGGAGGATTTGATAGCATGATGTCTGTGAAAGTAAATCAGAGTCTGCTACATAGGAAGTCCTTACGAAATATTTTCATTCACTCATATCAGTATCTGGTGCCAGATTCAGTCATGAAGTCTAGATTGCCCGAGAGCTATGTGAACTTGAGTGACTGCTTCCCTTCTCCCATCTGTAAGTGAGGGGGAAGAACTCATTAAGGTCTGGGCCAGGCAGAAACAAAAGAAAAGGAGCTCCATGGTACCATGGACCTTCTGGCTATTTACTAGCTTCTATAAGACCATCCACTTCAGGGCAGACCTGATGCACAGGAAAGAGGTACATGAACATGGAAAGACCTTGAGACCTAGGCCTGAGGTATAGTCTACCCAATTTTATCCGAGGATGAAAGTGCCTGGTTCTCACTTTTCACCTGGATTGTTAACAGCTGAGCTCGGTTTTCCATGATCCTCCTACACATCAGCATTTCTGGCAGTTATAACTCTGCCCCTGGCAGACATGGCTGGGTCAAGTCTTTCCATGGGTGGAAGCCACATGCTTTCCACTGTGGGGAGAAGCCTATCACCATTCTTGCCCTCTATGGCCACAGTGGCAGCGCCCCATTGAAAACTTTCTTTTTGTATCTCCCTTCTTTCTTATTGAATCAATCTGAGAGAATGGTCTCCTGAAGGCACTCAGTCATCTTCTTTGGCCTCAGGGCAGAAGGTTTACACTGTGGAAGCAGAAGGAAAACACTTACCTCTTCAGACTAGAACAGCTGCCATTTCCTCCCAGAAGGCCATGGGACTTGGTGGCCATGTTGGAGCACCAGGAGAGGAATGTTCTAGACTTACCTGATCATGGGAAAGCTGTATTCTAGCTCAGGCCCCATCTGGAGGGCCTCTATCAGAAGCAACTGTCATCTTAAAGGTCTGAAGTAACCATTAGACTCTGAACTCCTCAGGAGTGTGGCCTAGTACAAAATCGGTATAACAACGTGTGTGGGTTTTGAAAGAGTGAGTGAATTGATTGTTCTTCACAGCTGCCCAAGTCTGGTCCTGTGGACTTGCATGTGACTTTCTGGGCTCTGGTGCTACTTCAGCATGGCCCATGAACCCTTTTGCATATTATACGATGAGTCCAGAGGGGTTGGCATATAGGGCATTATTCCTGAAAACTGCCTCTTGAATATCACTGGGAATGCTCATGTTGAGGTGAGGGAAAGGGTATTTTTAACTCCCCACTGAGAATGAATCCTTAGTCACCACCAAATGGGTCCACTCTTATGAGGGCAAATGTGCACATTGCCACATGAAATGTACCCCACGAGCAGGATGGGGTGAGAATGAAGCCCAAGAACTGCTTATTCTGATCAAAGGCATCGTTCCCGCTATCCAATCTCTCTGCATCCATCACACTTTCATCTATTTAGCCATACATTCATCTATTAATTGTCTTCTCGTCCATCCATCCATCCAACCAGCCAACAAACAAACCAATTTTTTATTGATTAACTGTTATATATCCATCCATCCATTTATTCATCTACTCAGTATAATAGTCACTGAATGCTTGCCACATACCAAGCACTGCATTTTATGCTGGGGTTTGAGCAGTGGGTGAGATAAATAAAAAGACCTTACTCTCATTCAGCCAGGAAGATATACAATGGACATACAAATAAACATATAAATATATGATAAAACTTCAGGTAGTGATAAACACTATGAGGACAAAGTGAAGTAAGACCACTGGGAAAGGTCATAATTAAGAAAAAATAGTCAGAAAATGCTTATCTAGAGATATGACATTTAGCCAGCCCTAAATAAGATGAGGGAGAAAGTCATGAAAATACCTAGAAGAAGAGTTTCCATGGAGAGGCAATAACAAGTCCAAAATCCCTGAGTGCCTTTGTTTGAAGAAGGGACAATCAGTTTGACTAACATAAAGAGGTAGTATGATAAGGTGGGAGAAGGGGAAGATCAGTTAGAGTTCAAGGTCATGATGAAGAATTTGGATTTTATTCTGATGTAATGGAAATATATTGAAGACTTGATAGCAGTTGAGTCATGTGATCTAATCCATGTTTTAAAAAGATTACCTTGGCTTCTTCCTGGAGAATGGATTTACATGAAGGCAAGGGTGAAAGCAGGTGGACCACTTGGAAAATTACTTCAGTAGTATAAATGGGAGATGATGGACTAGGGTGATAAGGTAGAAATAATTAAAGTGCATTTTGAAAGTCACACATACAGGGTTGGCTGATGGATTGGATTTGAGGGGAAAAAGAGGAGTAAAGGATGATTGCTTGGTATTTGGCTTGAGCAATTGGGTTTATGGCAGGGTCATTTCTTGAAAGGAACAGACTTTTGTTGGGGGACAAGGTGGATCCCAACTACCTTTCATGACATATTATACTTGGGACGTCTTTCAAATCTCTAAATGGAGACTTAAAATATAGAGATGGTTATGTGGGTCTAGAGTGTAAAGGGGAGATTGAACCAGCACCTGAGGGTAATCAGTGAAGAAATGGCACTTAAAGTCATAGGAATGGATGAGATGAGGTGGATAGAAGAGTGAGTGTCCCTAAGACACTCCATCTATCTGCCCATGCATCCCTGCACTCTTCCATCAGCCATCCACTCTACAATCTACTTAACCTTTTACCATCCCAAATGGTTACTAACCATTTGGGATGGTAAAAGGTTAATGGCCCCTTTGTGTCAGACCCTGGGCTGGGTGCTAGGATTCCAAGGTGAAAAAATTTTATGGCCCTTACTTTGGAAAAGATCACATCCTAAGCTTTACTACAAAAATATAGTAAAGCCTGCTGAATTACTTTATAAAGGTGTGATCATAGAGAAGGGAACAGCTAATTCTGCTGTTTGATAGAAGCTGGTAAAACTAAGAAGTGTTTCTATTTAAGGTAGGTCTTAAAGGAGGGTTAAGAGTTGACAAGGAGATGAGGAGGCGTCCAGCATTCCAAGATGTGAGTTCGCAGCATCTTTGGAGAGGAACGGAAGCATCTTTGATGCAGATACAACATAAGGTATGTGGTAGGAAAGGGTATGGTAGAGGTTGGAAAAGCTTTGTGTGCTGGGCAAAGGAATTTGGGCTGTTCCTGTGGGCCAGGGAGGGTCCAGCTGAAGGTTATAAGGTTTTAGAGTTGACACTTGAGCAACCACATGGAGAATGATGTGCGGACGGGGTCGAGCCTGTAGGCAGGGGAGCTACACAACAATTGACGTTCAGGCAACGGACAGCCACAGAGCTTGCAGGTGAGAGAAGAAATCCTGGGGCCAGGCCAGGAGTTGGCCCCAATTCCATATTTCCCTCAACACCTCCCCCAGGCCCAATGGAAGGAAATCAAGTTATTTCCCAGTTGAACAATAATGTCTCTGCCTGAAACATGAGTGAAGACCACGGCAGCAGTAGCAACGACAAAGACCACAGCTCCATTTCTTGTTTTCATATCAATTGGCAGAAATTATCTTTATTAGAAAAATGAAATTTTCCTGTATTTACATTTTTACACCATGTGACTGGGCACATTTGCTGCCTCGGGAGTTATGTACATTTCAGTTTGCACACACATTTCAAACCCCATTCCTTAAAACAGTTAACACATTGAACAAAAATAAAAGACATACTACAAGAAGACAACCATAGAATATACTTCCTCTATCATAGGAAGGTGTTAAGCAAACGTGTAATTTTGTAGCTATGCTTGGAAATATTTAATACAGTTATTAGCACTTCTTCATGCAGTGGATTAAAACATGACAGGTATAAATTGCCGCAGTTGGTACGTGAACATCTATTCCCAAATGAAAACCATTGAGCAGAGCACAGCTTGCTTTGGGCTCCACCACACAGAAGATCAAATCACTTCTGATGTGGGTTTTGAACAGTGTTTCGATGTAGGTGGGAATGGAAACCCTCTGCATATAGAATTCAATCCCTTCAACAGTGGGTTAAAAATGAACTCAGACATTAAGCTTTAAAGTTATTAATTCAATTACCTTCTTGTGGGCAATAACCAGCTTGTATATTATGCAATAAGTCTTATGAGTGAAAAATGAATAGTTCACCTTCTTTTCCTGTCTGAGTAGGCTGTTATTCATGATTTTTTATGATCTACTTCTTATTCAAGCTACCAATTAACTCACCTAATTCTTTCTGAATGTTCAGCTTGAAATATATGTGTACTGTATATAAACTCATAGGCATAAACATCCTAGCGTGCTATCAAATAGAGTGAATTCCACCAACTAAATAATTTGGCAAGTATACATTTTTAAATTTGTTTTAGCAGGGGAATGAACAAGATTGGCATTTATAGTTAAAAACAACTGGTAAAGAAGGAAATCTTTGGGGACCTTGGAAGGGATCTGACCCACATCTAGCCATGTACTTAGTTGTATGGAGCAGTTTACTGGATTTTCTATGAAGATGTTATTCCTGACCATATTCATTATTTGAAAAAAATTAGGCAATTGACATTCTTCCCCAGTGAAAAATTGGGGGAATATGAATGTCACAAGTGCTACCTTCACGTTTTCAAATCCATTAGAATTTTCAAAGATTACCTGGCTATTTCTGAACTGGGACATTTCTTAGTGATCAGGGCCCTGGGGCTATATCCACAAACCTAATGAATGTTCAGGTTTTAAAAAAGTAAAATAGGCTTTAAAAATCAATACTGTTCATTCACTTGAATTAGCTTGACTGAGAATAGAAATGATTCAATAACTCTTAGATGGCTAATGTAAAACCTCAATTGAATTCAGAAGGCTATGACTGTTTTTCATGGCAAGACCAACAATGTTTTTATATTTCTGGACCTTCACTATTTGCTCAGCTATCAATAGACTTTGATTTGAGCCCTTTAAAGCTTGAAACAGCAAAATGTCAGATCAATGAGAAGCATTTAAAATGCCAAAAAACAAACCGATGTTTGCTGGAGAACAATTAACTTTATTAATGTAAAAGGCAGCTGTGGTATTGGCTATGTGTTATGTTAATATCCTTTTGAAGGCTCATCTAAAATCTTTCCCTAAGGTACAAGAAAGAATTAACTGGAAGAGGTTATGACCCGGAGCTTCCGCTAATGAGGAATGTTCTAGAGTGGTAAAAATGCAAACTTAGTGTTTCATGGACACAGTACCGAAGAGGGACTTATGAATGATAATCTCAGGTTTGTCTTGTTTCTTTTCTGGCTGACACTTTATTTGGGGAAATTAACCTGAGGAATGGCTCCATTTGAAAAAAAAAAATGTTTCTCCTTCCCTAGAGAGTTGCGTCTTTGAGATACAGCCCCAGAGAAGAAACACTACTGACCAAATTGCTCTCTGAGCACTCCGGTTTCTGCATAGCTTGACATCCCTGGAAAATCTTATCCTGCATTTGCTGGTCCAACAACAGGGTCTTAAAACAGCTATTAAATAATAATAACCTTTCTGTGTTGAGACGTTTTACTGCCAGCTCCATACAAGTAGATGGCTGGAGAATTTCTCAGGGACCAGGACAAGGGTGTTTATGTTAGGCAATGGACCTTCCGGAAGGATTAATTCACAGATCCTCCCAGAAAACCATTCCTTTAAATCCCAGCTCAGGTCCCTCATCCATAAAAATGGGTCTAATGTGTCCCATCTCACAGTAAATATAAATTCCAGGAAACAGAATTGCTGCTGGCACGTGCCAGGGACTTAGAACATGAGGGGTGGGCCGGGATTGTTGCAAGCAAGCAATGTCTGGGCTCAGTGTCATTGTCTACATCATTTTGGGCTCCTAGAAAGCCTAACGAAAATGTCCCAATCCAATTCTCTTTGATGGGGCAAATGGCACAAACATTCAGTAGTGCAATAGTTATCTTGATGCTAGTGACCAGGAAAGTGTCTCTTAGGAAGCTTGGGAAAAAGAGCAGATTGTGAAGGTACAAAAAAGAACAGCAAATAGCGAGCCCTCAGTCACTCTGACAGCCCAACGTCCGTGATCAGTTATCTAGAAACTCCATTTCCTGTTCCTTGTCGCACCTCTGTACCTCATTGTCTGCCGGGCAAAGATAACCAAAAGCATGTGAGAAGTGGAGACAGTCACTAGCAAATAACATGGAATTGGGCCACAATGTCTGGGAGAGCTTTAACGGAGGGTCGCAAGGCAGTGCGTGTGGGGAGCCTGGTACACATGGAGCGTCCTGTGCACTTATATTAAGTGGAATTGGCCCTGATGTCGGCTGGAAAAGAAAAGGGATGGCGAAGGGGATCTTTAAGATTAGGCACATGCTAAGAAGTCCCCCAGGACCCAAGGAAACTCAATGCTGAGGGCATGCACGTGGAGGAGAGACACAGTCTTCAAGTCTCGAAGGGACTGCGGACAGGGGTGAGATCCCAGGAGCTGTTCTCAAGCCACCCAGAACCAGACGATGTGGGGTGGGTAGGGACACGACGTTTGAAACTCGAGAGCCCCGGGGACCTTGGAACAGCACCTCTT
>PVKH010046950.1:0-10343 GCA_004027955.1 Chaetophractus vellerosus | reverse complement strand
ATATATTATGTCATATATATGTAATTAAAACTTTAAATGGTTTTCAGAAGGATTTATGTTTGTGGATAAAGAGCAAAGTATGTATTATGCTTATTATGATTATTACACTATCAAAAATGATTATGGTTTTTAAAAATTTGGATGCTAGAAAGGACAAGTTTCCTTTGTCTAAAAAAACCTCATTAAGTAACACTTCAATTCCCAGTGATGCCAAATGGGGTGTCACTAGGTATATTCTGATTATTTATTTTTTCTGTAAATTGCTTCTTATAGTCACAGCTGTTCTAAGTCTCTGCCTGGTACACATTTTTTCCCCATTTCTTCCTTTTTCTCAGATAAAAGCAAAATCATCAATAATTTTAGATGAAAACTGTTTGCAGTAGCATGCTGAGATAATCTGGTTTGAAGGCTCCGATTGATTTGTATCTAAAGAGAAATGCAAACTGCATCAGTTGTGCCTCTGCTTTCTCCAAAGTGAGTGTCCAGTGCCTCATTAGAGTCTCCAGCTTTTCTGGCTCCTGTTGTTTGACACCATGTTATAAGCTGCCTTCTTCTAATAAATGCAATCATATTTCTGCAGTGCTCCCACAAGTGATCAAGAAGACACTGCCTTGTAGTCTCAAAGCCTGAGCAACATCAGAACGATTGTTCCATTACAAGGATATAATACAGGCTGATCATTAGGTTTTTGCTAGTCTGACAGCTCTAGAGAAACTGTAAAAGCCAAGTGCACTTGCCAAACATTGGAACTCTAGAAATACCCACACGTAATATAAAAATTGTATTGCAGATAATATGACCAGACTAAAACTTTGCTTTCTGATGATGCTCTGACTTGCAGAACCTTGGGTTCTAGGATTAAAGGATAATTTGGTTTGACTCTACAAGTCAAATTCTCCCCATGCCCAATAAACTCTTTGATTTATTAGAAGTGCTTGTCCTCATGGAAACATAGTCACCCCTTCAAGCTTTAAGATTTACACATATCTTTATTTTATTATGTCACCTAAATATCATTTTATGATATTGTGAAAATATAGAGAATTCAGCAAGCAATGCTCTAATAAAATTAACGGGCTATGTGCATGTGTGCATGTGTGTGCATGTGTGTGTTAAATGCACCAACAGGTAATTTTAATGCCATGGACAAGACCTTTAAATTCTGGATACATTTAATTTAATCATTTTGGGCCTCAAGCTTTAAAAAATTCTCCAATGCTTAGTGAAAGAGCTAATATAAATATAATATATAAATATATATATATAGAATTGATATGTATTATATAAGTGATATATAATATATGCTACTGATATGTCAATTTATATAATAGATTTATATAATATAGTATAAATAATAAGAAATAATAAGAAATCAGCTGTGTTGATTCTGAGATCATCTTACTGTTGGAAGATAGATCTAACATGAGTTTATTGCTGGGGCAGACCCTGGTTTTCTGTGTGAAGTCAGCTGCTGGATCCTGGACTTGCCGGCTTGCTCCTCACTATGGGTTCCTGCCCCCACCTCTCAGGCACAGATGTTTTTTTCTGTTAAAACCTCCCAATAAGTGGAAGGAGAAAGGATATGAAACACATTTACAGAGAAGTATCAATTACTAATAATCATTTCAAGAGACACCCCCTCCTCCAGGATATTTCCAATTTCACAGGGCCCAAAACCTAAACTAGGAAATAAAGCTTTCCTTGCGGAATTTTGGACACTAACCAGCAGGTAGCCAAGCGATTTCTTTTAATAATCCAGTAAGATTGTTGTTGATGCCATTGGTCATGTTTACTAACTTAATGTGTCCCTATAACTATGGTGAAGCTTACCTTGGAAGTGAGGAAAAATCTTGACTGTAGATATTAGGCTTCTTCAAAGTATTTTCATTCCAAACTTTATAGTGTGTCCCTCCCTCTATAACATGAGTGCACATTTAGTCAACATATCAGACCTGGAGTTACCTAAATTCTAAACAGATTCCCCCAAGGCACAAAAAGCTGTAGTCTCAGTGAGATGAGGAGCGTTGGAAAAATGATTTATCATGCTTGCTAATGTTACTAAGATGCAATTATGTATAACTAATGGCGATGCATTTTTTAAATAAGAACAACTGGAAAGAACACTCGAAAGTCTTCAACCCAAAGACCACAGCATTACAGATGCATTTGTTTGGGCTTTGGGCACGTCCTTGTTGCTGAGAACAAGACTTCTACTTACCTGCTTCTCAATGGAAGTGAATGGGGGCTGGAAATATTGCCTATTACAAAAAGAACTGAGTATCACAGAAATGTGGATATGTAAAGTTGGAACAGGGCTTCAAGAGTTCATTTGGTTGATCTCTGCCCTTATGCAGTTTGCATGATCATCCATTTTATAGACCCAGCAACTGGCCTGAAGTCATGCAACTCGAAAATAGTGGGCCTAAACCCAAGCCTGGATACTTTGCTTCTTGATACAGTATCTTTCTTTCATGACACATTTCCCAATTCTCAGGTTTATCTTTGGAAGACACTGAATTGGAGATCAGCAAAGATAGTAGTTTTCAAATTACTTTTAATGGAGAAATCCTTTGTTCACATAGAAATTTATGCAGAAAGACCATAAGTTCGGGATCTTGACCCTTCCTTTTCCCATTCTCCAAAGTGGCCCCTGAGGAGAGCTTTGCAAAATATCTAGTGAGGAGTTTGAAAACCCCTGACACAGCTCAATCTAATGACTTTCAAATGGGGAAGCTGAAGCTTGAGGTGGGCAAAAGAGGGGGAAGTTATTTTTGCAAGGTTGCTCAAATACCTTGGGCAAGCTTGATTGAGAGGACACACCTCCAGAGGCTTTTCCCTGTCCAATAACTTAGATAGGCCTTTCCCCTCTATAGAATGCCAGCAGAAAAAAAGTCGTCTTTGTTTTTAATGAAATCTTTTAAAAAGGAAAATACAACCCATTGGGCTATTCATTGATATTTACAAAGAAAAAACTCTTTATTTCCCACAGAATCTGGTTTCACACTGCTACAAATCTCTATCAAACAGAGGGGGCAGTATATTTTCCTAGAGTGTAAAAGGATCTGTTTTATAGAATTAATAATGATTGTGTTGGCAAATTTAAGAGAGAGAGAGAAAAAGGGAGAACAACAGTAAATACTTTTCTACGCCCCTCTGGCTGTAGTTACTGGAATTGGGCAAATACAAATTCTCAGACACTCCAATGTGAAATCAGCAAGTAGATGCCATGTTTAAATTTATCAATGTGTTTGAATCTATCAACATGCTACTTACCAATCTGTCGCTCAGTCAGTACATCTTCCTCTGGCATGTGAAGATTATAAAAGCTTCATTTGATAGCTCTACTTCAGGTTCTTCTTTCCAAAGTTGCTGAGGAATTGTGGTTTGTTGCTCATTTTAAAAAGAGCTTATCTTTCTGTTAGTTTTGTATGTCTTGATTTGTCTGGTCATGGTCATTGTTCAAGATGGAATGATAACTCCAGCAGAATTCTGAAAGTTGATTGCAATCACATTTTTCTGAAACCCACAAGTATCAGTATTAAAGTATATGAAAATAGTAGGTCTCTGTGACTTTTTCTTTAGGGGTAATGCAAGTGTTCACTTCATTAAAAAAAAATATTGTTCCTGAAAATGTAAGATTAGGGTTAGGGCAGTTTTCTTTCTGTAGAGTTGCTTGATAGAGAAGCAAGGAGCCCTTTCTAAGGGAATGTTTGCCTCCTCCACTAAGGTGAGCAATACAAACAATAGATATGCTCTCATTGTCAACGGTCACATCCATCACCCTGCTATTTTATCTATAGGTTAGAGCTGAAGGCAAAAAATATGAGATTGAAGAAACGTGCATTTTCAGACCTATACAACTCTTCTGAACTTGCTTCTTCCTTTCCTGGTCTCCGTTCTCCTATGAGTATGTGGGGCAGAGGGAAAATGATCAAGGATACTGAAGAAGAGAATCATCCTAGTTCCTTGAACTCTTCAAACTTAGTCTAAAAACTAAGAAATCCGTTGCTTTCTTTGGAATACTTAAAACATTCTCTATCGTTGTCATGTGAGTAGAATCAGAGGCATTTATAAGTAATATCTTACAGGATGCAAAATATTAGAGATGTGGTAGGACTGGAAGAGTCCTGGTCTTACTTTGTTGGTTCTTGTCTCCATGGCTTATAGCACTGATTTTTACTTTATGGTACAGGAGAAAAAGCAGTTCAGAACAATTCAACAAATAATTAGCAAGCACCTGATAAGAGTGAGGCATTGTGTTAGCTGCAGTGGAAGACTGGTGACCAGCACAAACATAGAACTTGTCTTCCCGACGCTTTTGTCTCCTAGGGAAACAGACATGGAAAAAGTAATTTCACAGGGACCATTTAAAAGAGAGGAAGATTGCTAAACTGATCGTTGACCTCAGTGAACCACAAATGGTAATCAGAAATACTTTTTAAAACCTAAAGTACAAAAACATCAAAAGCTATACACAACAGTACAGATGATGAGGTATCCAGGTGGGAGCTAGGGCTGATCATTGGTTATAATCTTCCTAAATTAAAGACGATGTAAGAACACATGTTGGGATCAGGAAAAAAAATCACCATGGCAATGCATGTTGCAAAATGATATGCCTTAAAGAAACCACGCTGTTTTCTTGAAAAGGAAATGCTTAATACCACAGGTGCTTTGAGAGTTCTCATTGGAAAGCATGTGTACTTGGAAATTAAAAGCACTTTAGAAATTCCAATTCTTGAAATGAGCAATGTTCTTCAACATTGTTATTATATTTTTATCCAGCCAATGGTGAGGTGAAGAAATTTTGTTCTTTTTTTTGTGTGTGTAAAATCATAAATTATAGAACTTTACAATTAGAAGGAATCTTGCAGATGATCTCTTTCAATTTTTTCTTTCTCTTTATCCAACTCTGTTATGCTACTTCCCTTCCCCATTTGTGTGTCAATAATATTTTTAATACAAATAATAATTACAGCTAATATGTAATTGGCATTCTACGTGTCAGGCACTGTAATAAGCAATTTACTTGCCTAATCTTAGTTAAGGTGCACCAAAAAAACCTTTCTCATCTCATTACTGTTTTGCAGATGGAGTATCAGATTCAAAGGGTTTCACGACTTGCAAGGAAGTGATGAGATAGGCGTGTGTATGTCTGATTCCAGAGTCTGTTCTCATATCTTTTACATGAGATGTCTTATCTAATTCATTTCGTTTTGACGTTTCTATTAAACAATTTAGACATACTTGAGGGGAGTTTAACAGAGAGGGGAAACACAGGAACCAATCCCAACAGACTTCAAGGCAAAGGCAAACTTAAAAAGTTAAAGCTAAATCCCATGAATAAAGGAGATGAATGGAATATAGCATACCCCCCCCCACCATCTCCCTGCATTCTCCCAACAGAGTCTTAAATCTATGGCTGAGAAAGGGAGAAGAGGCTCTGAGAAGATGGGGGGTGTGGAAGTGGAAATGAAAGGGCTTAGGAAGAGGTATGGATGAGACCTCGAGATGCATCGAGTTTTACAAGAACAGTGAGAGGAGACGTTAGGAAAAAAGCATAACCACACAGTAATAACATACTACCTTGCCTTCATCCAGAAGTTTTAACGATGGAAAGATGCCCTTATCTATTATTGTCATTTTATCCCAAGAAGGAGAAAGAGCAAGAACCACTCGTCTCATTTTATAGTTGGAGAAGCATCACCCTAGAAGTCAATGAAGGTGCCAAGTCTCAAATTCGCCCCTTGAATCCTTGTTTGTGCTTGTTCATCTCCAACTGAGATGTTCAATAAGGCAGCCATTAGCCACAAGTATTTATGTAAACTCAAATGAATTCGTAGTAAATCAAATTAAAATCCAGTCGCACTAGCCATATTTCACATGGTCAGTGCCCGTCCCCCACAGTATCGAACAATACAGGTTTAAACATTTCCACCACCACTCTTTTGGAAAGTGTTGCTTGAGACTAGACCTAACTGAATGTCACGTAATGCAAAGAGAGAGAAGATATGTGCTCTAGGATCAAAAAGAGCATTGATTAAAATTTTCAAATGTAGACTGGGTTTAGTTTAGCCCCAAAATAAGGAGTTGCAAGAAGAGGTGGTGATGTGTGAGTGTGTGCAGGAGCCATCCCTTTATGAAGTCACGCTATACCTTGAACTGATTTGAAAGCCTCCGTATATTCCAGCTCCTGTCCCTGATTCTCCACCCCCAATGCCCTAATTAAATCCTTAGTGTGATCCATCGCTTTAGGTGAGCCAATCCCTGCAAATGTTGCAACAATTTCAACCACATCCCTCAAGAATGCAACTAAATCCTGAATTCTATTTGGCAGGGGAATAGCTAAACCTCTGTTTTAAATGAAAAAGAAAAAAATGGATTTTAACAGGGTCAGAGATTTCCCAAATAGCGGTTTCCTGGGACAAGGAAAGTGCGTTCAGGCTCTTAAGTGAATTGTGGGTCAGGAAGGCAGAATTATTAAGCAAATTAGAACACAATTTAAAGGGGTGTGAACAAAGAGGAAAGACAGAGTTCCAGATGGGAATTGTTCTGGTGGATTAATTATCTCAGAAAATGCCTCACATTTAAGCAGATTTCCTGAGGACTGAAGGAAGGGAACTTCTCTCGGAGTCCCCAAAAAGCGAGCCGAGTCTAACTGAGGCTAAGATGTGAAGAGAACCCATCAAATGTTAAAGCTCTGCAATGAAATAAATTAGTCAAAAGGATAAAGACACATGCGATGTTAACATGAAGAGATAAATATGATTTATTATGTGACAGGATTGTCTTTCTACTTAATTTGGCCTGGTGATACAGGTGAGTCTAGTACACAGGTCGTGAGCCTTTAAATGTGGAGGTTAAGTGGGAAGAACGAGGGGATTTTGGAAAGGAAAGCTTCCCCCTCACTGCTGGCACAGACCTGAACCTTTCCCAGCATGTTAAAACACTGATTCTCGCGGCTCTTTCCAGAAGGTTATAATGAGCACCTAGTGATGGAGGCCGCTGGTTCCAAAGTAGTGGCATGCTGATAAATGTGTGACAAGCAGCTCTCTTGGGGCTTTATTTCGCTCACTGAAGTATAGATAGAAAGTTCCTGGTAAATAGCAGCCCTCAATCAATAATCAATAATCCTGAGAGAGCAGTAGTAGTGCTGTCACTATTATCACTTGCTTTCTGTAGAACAGGAGCCCTGGCTGATTCAGATGAGACAATTAGGGTCCAAGGTTGCCATTTTTAGGCAATGAAGTACTAATTCCCACAGGGCCTTAAAGTACTTGCTAAGCCCGACAGTCTTTTCCAGAGTTGAGCTGGTTTAGCTGACGGGATATGGCTTTTTGGAGTTAGAAGGAAAGAATTCCCCATTTGTGTTGTATGATAAGTCTTCTCCGGGAGGAGCGAGGAAGGCATGTTGAATTGTTTACTTGATGGAGCTTGAGGTTGAAAATTCTTTATCCAATTTAGGATTTTAAAAAACCTGGAAGAGTTTTGAGACAAATTGTGCCTATATCCTTCTCTCTGAGATGTTACTCAATCGTCTTCCCCAAATAACTATCCAGCGGTGAAAAGTCGACCACTGATCTATCTTTACCAATTACTCATCTGTCCCTTCATAGATATCTGGGTATATTCAGTTGAAACTTAATGAGGGCCTTCTAAGAGCCTATCCTCTGCTAAAGCCCTGGCGAGCAAGATCCTGCATCGTGAAGCTTGCTATGCAGATGAGAAATGAACAAGTAAAGACACAGTATTTAATTAAAACGGCAATCTTCCCACAAAGAAGAGGGCTGGAGTGTTGGACTATTGCAAATAAGGCAATAAGCTGATCTGGGGGTCAGGGAGGCTTCCCTGCAAACATGACACTGTAAGCTGAAATTCAAAAGATAAGTAGAAGGCGGCACTGAATACAGTCTTTCAAACATTATTAACTCTCCAGCTCACAGGTAAGAAGTTGCGTTGCTGGCAGTAATACAGAATTAAATATTTGCAGAAGGGACAAATAACACATTTCCTTATATTTGTCATCCTGCTAAGCTAGAAGGGAAGAATTGGGTTGAATAATATGCACCTGCTGAACAGAAATATATTGAGACTTGCTATCCACCCAAAGAGGTTTCCAGATTTTTTCCCCCCAGAAAGTGATATTAAAATAGAAGTGTTATTGGCAATAGTGATTTTTGTTTTAACTTTAACAGATTTATCAGGGACCATTTCTTTGTTGATATAAACTTAGGTTATAATGTGGCTCTCTCCATTTTTAGATTTTGGGAAAAATACAGTTGTTTAGGAAAGACAGCATAAAACATGACAAAGGACAAGACAATTTTGCTTTAGTAACTTCAGGCCCAGGTTAAGTGTAGCAAGGCACTAAATGGCTTTGGAAGTTTTGTAATTCAATAGAGTTTCACATGAGAAAGCATTATTTGATCTGAAAGCTACAGGGATTGGGGCAGGGACGAGACTATGAAGACCTAGTTTAAAAGGCAGGAGAAAAAGACACTTCAGAGTGAAAAGCCTGAGAGCGTGAGGTCTGCCTTCACTGCCCTGGTCAGTGTGTGACTTGGCAATTGCAAATCTATTTTAATGTTGTCCAGGGATTCTGGACTGAACAAAAGAGAAAAAGATGAAAGGCGAAAAATTCAGGTTGCCAGAGGCTCAGTCTGTGAACTCAGAGAGGCACAGATGAACAAAATCTAGACCAGCTATTTAATCTAAATAGAGTGACACAGGGCAAATGGGATTTAATATTGACAATTTTCACCTTCCCTGCTATTGTCATTGCAAGGAAGAGTAGAAGAAGTGCCTCACGAATGAAACTGAACTAAGTCAGACTCCATGGTCCCTGGCATAATGGAGCTGTCTTCCATAAAAATGTTCAACAATGGTGAGCAGCCATTGGAAGAGCTGATGGACTGAGCAAAGAGAAAAATATTGCGCACAGAGTGTAAGCATCTGTAGAATCCCAGCCAAGAGAGTAAATGCAATGGTCTCATCCTAAGGTTAGGAACTCCTTGAGGATATTCGACCTGTTTTCCACTGTATTAATCAACCAACGGGGTGTTGATGCAAAGTACCAGAAATCGTTTGGCTTTTATAAGGGTATTTATTTGGGGTAAAATCTTATGGTTAAAGGTCCTAAAGAGTCCAATTCAAGGTTACTTCCTTACCAAATTGTTGCCACATGTTGAAGCAAGATGGCAGGCAACGTCCCTCTTAAGGCTCCATGGGTCCAGCTTCTTCCTATCTCAGCTGTAGGCTGGCATAGGGCTCATCTCTCTTCCTGGGGCTCATTTCTTTCCGGGCTCAGCTGCTCTGTTCTCTTCACAAGGTCAGTTGTAAACTATCAGACGAATGGCTCGTCTCTCTTCCCAGGGCCTCTGCCATGTCTTTGGAGCTGTCCTCTTCCTCTGTGTATCTTTTTTGTGTTTCTACTTCGGTGTTCTTGATTGAGCGTCTGTTTACATAACCCACCAAGGGGGTGGGGGCTCAACGCTGCACGCCCTAATGACGTGGTCGAATTGAAGCCCTAATCTTGATTTAATCAAGTAAATGTAAAACCTTTGGATAAAAATCAATCAAAGGGTATCATGCCCAGAGGAACAGACCAGTTTACAAGCACAATCAACATCTCTTTTTGGAGTTCATAAATAATCTCAAACTGCTACACCCACTTTGTAAGCAAATTTATGTCTCATTCAAATTTATTTCAGCCTAGTGGCATTTACTCTGTACTTGCTTATCTCAGTGTACAATTGGCTTGGTAATTCAGTCAGTGGATAAGGATTCTTTCAGACTTGATGCAAAGATTATGTATGTGATGGTGGAGATCATAAGCAAAATGGTACTTACCATGTATCAGGTATGGATCGATGTACCTTGTATTAATTAACTTACCACTACTCCTAATCTGAAGAAGGAGAGACTGCTATTTACCATATTCTGTAATTGGTAAAGGAAATTAGGTATTTTCCTTAAGGTCACATAACCTCTAAGTGGCAGGGCTGGGATAGGAACCACATAGTCTGTCTCCAGAGTCCAAATCTTTACCACCATGCCATGCTGCCTCTTTTCAACATAGTAGAATCTGGTTTACCATATTGGGAAGATTTTCACTGGAATATCAGGAGGCAGATTTATATAAATAGTGACTGAAGTAAAAGAACCTGAGCTTCTGGTAAAATTTTCACAAATTATGATAGCAGTGAGAATAGACGCAGATTTGTATATATATTTTTTCAAAGATTTATTTTTTATTTATTACATCCCCCCCCTTTCTGCTTGCTCTTGCTGTGTGTCCATTCTTGTGTTCCTCTCTGTCCGCTTTGTCTCCCCCCCGTTGCGGC
>PVKH010046949.1:0-10345 GCA_004027955.1 Chaetophractus vellerosus | reverse complement strand
TATCTTCCTCTCTCCCCTTGCCAAGGACTCTCCTGACTGGAGTCCCCATTCTGGGATCCTGAGAGAGCTGGTGCCCTCCTAAATATATCCAAGGATTTTCTGTGAGTTTCTTGAAGTTATCTGGTTCTTTCCTTTCTCCATTTTCCTCATCTGACTGAATTCTCTACTTCACTTTTCCTGTTCTCTTAAAAACTCTTCATTTTTTGCCCTTGTTACCCCAGAATAGAACATAGCCTCTTCTCTTTTATGGAGCTGAAGATTTGGGGTAAGCAGAAGAGATATTAGCATGGCATAGACTAGGAAACACAATTCACTAGTTATTCCAGGACCTTGGGGAATTTCTCACTGGCAGCATCTCTCCCGAGGTCCCCGTTGCCGTTCTCTTAACTACTCTTCATTTCTTCCATTTCTTTCGAGATCCCAGAACCTCTCCCACTTCCCCGCTTCCCCACTGGAGGCATCTACAGAAAGCTCCAACATTTTGGTTCCTTTATTAAGCAAAGCAGTTTAGCTCTTTTTGGTCTAATCCATACCCATCTAGACTATTTCTGTGGCCTCACTTCTCATATCCCAAAAGGCTCATCAAGACATACCAAACTGACATCTAAACAGAAAAGCCATCTCTGGGGAGATGGCTCTTGCCACCTCCCCAGAAGGCAGCTGTTATAAGCCCCAGTTGCTTGAAATAGCTATTTTTCCTTTCCTCAAGTTTTGAGAGTGGGTGTGACAGCGTGAAAAGATGTAAGGATCAGAGGTGTGTGCACCCAGCTCCCGGCTCTGCCTTTATCAGAGGAGTCTGATATTTTCTACTGTATGTATCTTTGCCCTGGGAGAAGTGAGGGAGTTGGTGGTTGGTATATTGCTTGTTGAATAGACAACTTGGGGGGACTTTCACAGAGTTGATGATTCGAGGCTTCTGTTCCCCACGTCTTTAGGCGAGGCCTTAACAAAGAAGAAACCCGCCTTTCCGACCCAGTAGTCCAGCCTTTATCATTGCATCCATTTGCACAGGAGGCTCCCCCTTGTTCTTCAGGTCTCAGCTTACGCAGCCCATCACCGCCTCCTCTGTGCCTCTTGCCGCCCTCCTCACACTCCGTCGTTAGGTGTTGAAATGTCTTCTCACATAGAGTGTGTGCTCTGGATGGGCAGCGCCTTGGAGCTGGGGACCTGCATGGCAAAAACTCTTTATGAGTAAGTGAAAGAAGGAAGGGCTGCTTTTGGCTTTGGTTTTCTTCTTTGTGGCCTCTTTTGCCTCTGCATCTATAGCCACACTTCCTCTTGAGTGGCTTTTATTTCCTCCTACTTCATAAGGGACCACTAGGATTAAGGTCCTCCCCCCCACCCACCTCCACTCCCTGGGCACCTGGGCTGCTTAACTTGCCACATGGTGAGATGTGAAGCCCTGAGAGACAGTGATAACCACACATTGACGAGGAAAGGCCAAAAGCAAGAGTGGCCACAATTATTCGTTGGTGATGCGGAATTGATGAATGATGCCTCTTGTGAGGAGATTGAATTTATTGTTAAACCGATTTTGTCTGCAGAACAAATGGCTGAAAAAACAAAACCCAGAGCTAAGTTAGAGATTTTTTTGTCCCTCTGTATTTGTGGCAAATGTCACACGTGCTATTTGTTCAGTATCAGTTCATTTACCTAAATGCATATTTCTTTTCTTGAGAAATAAGTACATAAATTGAGTTGCTGGCTGCTCATAACTTAAATGGTTTGATTTAAGGAAATCCAAGTTCTGCTTCTTTATGTTTTCCAGGGCCCACTAAAGGCCCTAATTCCTGTTAAATGTCCCTATTTTTAGTAACACTTCACAGACCATCCTACACAGTGCTGTCATTTAGCAAATGTTTGGTAATCATTTGCTAAGTTTTACCAGGACACACACAGGCAATTATGGTTATAAAGAGTAAGGAAAATCATACAATTGCTAGGCCTAGCAAAAGGCTTCTTGGATTTCTAATGGTCTCTGGGTGATGGATGGCTTTGTGTTCGAGGGCACTTCCGGCTTCCTGGTACTCCAGCTTTCCCATCCATAAAATGTTAGGGGCACCAAAGCAGAGGCCAGAACTTTGGAAGGTGCTGCATTGACTAAAATTTGTGTCAGTTGGGATTCGGGTTGTTTTTTTTTAGAATTCATTTGAATGTACATGGGGTCCAGTGGGATTGTGGTAGGTCTGGAGGGTGCTGTGGTTATAGCTGTCCTCGTTATGCCCAAGTCAAAGCTGAGGGTGTAGGGTTCAGTGACTTGGATTTGCATGGCCAGACCCCAGCCCCATGTCCTGCGATTTGATTCTGGACCTTCCTTCCTTTATCCCTTTCAGTTCCCCCTGATTACACAACAAAGCAGATTATACATGACTCTCTTGATGAGGGACAGATGAATTATGTTGGTCTCTTGGTCTAAAGGCTAAGCCATGATCAGCTCCCTGACCTTGGTTTACAAATATCTTTGCCACTTTCATTCTACAAAATCCTAAAGATCCAGAACATATGATGTCTTCTACTCTCCCTTCCCTTGCCCAGTGCCTTCCCTATCTTATCCCCAAACTTACCTGGATTTGCACTTGGATTCTGACTGAAGAGGAGGGGAGGAGAAGAGATTAGAACCAAAGGGGTTAGAAAGAGAAGGGGCAGGCGGATGCTGGGGTGTCATCCAGAAGAGGAGCAACAGAGCTGGGGGTGCTGAAAGGATACCAAGGCATGGCCCATGCTGCACCCCCCCCCTTCTCAGATGACCTGCCTCCCGCTGCAAACAGGGCAATTGGGGCTCACACTCATGACTCCATGGGGGTGGGTGAACCCTCCAGTGGCAGGACAAGGGCGACCCAGCCAAAAAGGCCGTTTGGCTGCCCGTTACCAAGAATATTCGCTAGTTAATCTGGGAACCCACATCCAGATGGGGCTGGTCTTTTTCCAGGAAGGAAAGACTGTGAAGTGTCTCCAGGGAACGTATAGATCAGGACCAAGGACAGTGCCCCAGGGGCCCACACAGGTCCTCCTGCTCTGTGGGAGGGGCAGGCAGTAGCATGTGGGATAATGTTGCAAAGTCAGAAAGTATCTCTCAAGAAGTGAGACGACTGCCAGCCGTCCAGACCCACTAAAGCCATCGGGAAGGGAGTGACTGTCAGGATGAGGACTGGCCTGCTGGGAAGTCTGCAGAATGTCAGGAGAGTGAGCCTTCCCCAGACATCGCATCCCTGAAAACTGCAAGGAAATACGAGCACCTGCCGGCTCTGGACTGTTCACCATGTGGGGACACCAGGGAAAAGTAGAAAAACAAATGTTTCAATGCAGTATTCCATTTCTTTTCTTTTAGAAATAGCAAAATGTGGGCAATTTTACTGCCTCAGGTGATACTTGAAATGGTCTTCTTTCTCCCTAAATATTCCAAACATCTGCAAAACTTGTCTATAAATATGACAGCTCTTTCCAGGGAGCCTTCATAGGCTCATCTGAGGAGGTGGGAGGTGGGAAGTGAGGGAGTTTAGCTTAAGTCTGCCAAGGACAGTCCTTAGGGGCAAAGGGTTAGAGAGAGTATTCTTTACAAAGGACCTAGCTTGAGGGAACATGCAAAGCAAGAGATGAATGAGTTGTTAAACCAGAGAAGACGGTTTGAATGAGTCCCTGACTGAAACCAAGAGCCACAGGAAGAAGGGGGAAATGGATAGTCAGTTAAGTTGTGGCAGGGACTGACCCACTAGCTAGCAGGGTACTCTTGCTTGCAGTGGTCGTCTACATGCGCCCTGCAGAGGATTGCAGAGGTGCACGAGGCTGTATTTAAACGTACAGAGATGGAATGGCCAATACCTCCAACCTTTGGCATACTGGCAGATGACAACAGGCTGTTCCTGGACCACCTGATGGAAAGGTGTGCTCCTCTGGCCTGTGCCTTTCCTGATGGAAGCAAGAACCAAAGCTGGCCATGGTCTCCACGAAGACAGGCGCTTCTCTACTAGTGATGAACTCTGAGACCCCAAGCTGGGTCAGCAGAATGGGTGGCGCAGGAGACAGGGACGAGGCACAGCAGTACTCAGCAGAGATGCGTGCATGCCCTGTGAAGTGAGGTTGACAGAGCTGGAAGGCTGTGGGGTTGGTGGCCTTGGTTACCTCAAAAGGCTCTTGGGGAAGTGGTTGTCCAGTTTTGGTGCAAGAAAGCAGTGTATTTATCAAGAGGAAAAGCAGAGGGTAACTCCAACTTGACTGGAATATACCTTACACCAGTGGAGCTCAACGCCACTTGGGTCACTGATGCCTAAGAGAGCTGATGAAAGCTATGGACCATTTCTACAGAAAGAAAAAAGAGAAATATTGCATACAATTTCAGTGTGTTTATAGACCCCTTGATGCCAATCCATGGATCCTGGTTTGAGGGCCACTGCCTTTTTTTGTACACCAGAGGGTGTTTGTGAATCCTGAAAAGGTATTGGCCAGCTGCTAATGGAATGCAGCTGAGCTGATGTCAGAAGAGATGTTCTAGGAGGAGGAGTGCAGTAAGTTGTGTGCAAAGTCCATTCTAGCGTCACGGGCAGATGGTTTTGTTGTTTGTAGGACATGTAGCAAGTCTGTTTTGTTTGCACCTGTGCCATCTGTCCACTGTAGCTCCTCAAAACTGTCATTATCTATTGGATGCTAGTGTTGAAGATGTGCTAGCTGTGTGGAGATTTCTTTATCAAACTAGGTGGCATTGGCTTATGCAATCTTACTGACTTAATGAACTCCAACAAAATTCTGTGGCAGGAGTGCCTCTTACCTGGCCCTGTGGCTGCTGCGTGAATTAGGAGAGAATACAAAGCTCAGAGGAGCACCTCCAATATGATAAATGTATCAAATTCTTGACTAGGAAAGATGGACTGTAATAACAAAATGTCAAGACCAAGAACTTTAATGAGTGGTCAATAAAGGAAGAGCCAGGAGAGGCTTATCTTTTGACACAGTGCTATTTGAGTCTTGGGTGTGTGGGGGACCCAATTTAGAAACACTGAGGCTACATCCTGTTGGACAGTTGAGTACTTCCCACTTGAAGTAATTTGGTTCCAATGGATCAAAAGGAAGCTTTTAATGTCCCTAGAAGGCAGCCCCATATGATGTTGTCAGATATTGCAGCTTTCCAATGTACAGAGTCTCTTTCAGTTTCCTTCCTCAACTGGGTAAGTGCTTGCCCATGTCACACATCCTCGGCCCATCTTCTGGAGGTATGGATGCTCCTGTTTTATACTCTCCTTACTCCTATCAGAGGATGGGTACTTTTTGTAGAGTCTTTGAAGATTCTCAGAAAAGCCTGAGACACTCCCTTCTGATCTGTCTAGTGAAGGGCTTTTTGTAGAAAGTGCAGCTTTAGCTACAAAAGCCCTAAGTTAGAGGGCATCTCTACTAGTACTTATCAATGGGTACCATTTTTTTCCAAACCTTAAATCAGGACACTTGGACTCCTATGTGTGAGAGAAGGTCCAGAAGATGCAGTTCGATTGAGAAAACGTTGAAATATCATTTGGTTGTACAACAGGACTGAATATTTGAAATCAGGACTGTTCTGGAAAGTCCAGCATAATGGAGCCCAATATTGCATCCCTGATACCCTTCCAAATCTCTCCAAAATGGAATGGGCTTTCTTTAACTAAATCTCCTGATTATTTGTCTGTTTACTCTTATGAGACACTGAAGCAAATTGTATACATTACACCAAGACCTGTCAAGAGTGATGGTTAAGTCAAGTTTCCTTCATGCTAATTGTGTTCAGTAATTAAGAATTTAAAAAGGTTTGGGCACTTGTTATTTGTATAAATTATGAAATGCCCCTCCTATTTTGTCCCCTCCATCTCTTCCAGAGCCTGTGAACTTACTGTTTCTGAGTGATGAGTCAATTGATATTAGAATATTATTTAAGAAGACATGTGCCAATGCCATTCTAAAAATGGCACCAGCTTTCACTAACACTTAAAAGGGTGCTGGGTTTGCATGTCAAAATTTGTTAGTGTGATTGGAATATTTGTTTCCTGTGAAACAAGTGAAGGTAGGGGGTAGTCAAAAGGGCTTATCACTAACATCACCACTAGGGTGGGGTATAATCTGGGGTATTGGGCTCAGCAAAAGGTAGGCACAGCTGATCAGCTTTCTTGCGAGGCCCAGCAAGCTCTCAGAGGCTATCCCAAGAGCTAGGTGGACCTAGGTCATACAAATTCAGGGGATTCTGAGAAGTCAAGGCTGGCTGGCTGTTATTGATAAGAAAGCACATTCATTCTCTCATTCATCCATCCAAAATTCTTTCAACTAACAATTGACATAGTTCATTCTCTATGTTAGGCACTATGTTTACACTAAGGCTATAGAAATGGTCAACACTTTATCCCTGTCTCTAGGAAACAGGGCAGTCAAGTTGAAGCAGAATTACAATAGGATGTGAAAATGCTATCCTAGAGATGAGCTACAGAGGCCTCTGGGAACCCAAAGGTGAGACCTCTCTCACCTGTGCTGGGGTGTGGAGAGTAAGGAAAGTCATCCAAATGATGGGGTTTTGGCTCTAGATCTGGATCTGGCTCAAGGGAGAGCAGGAAGAAGGGAAGTGGAGATTGACTTTCTAACAGAGGACCCCCAGTCCACCCCTGGACTGTATAGCCCTGAGCTGATTGCGGTTGACACTGGGCTTCTGTCCTCTGGGGGAATGGAGATTGAAACTAGCCAATCTGCAGAATCAGATTGGAGAATCAGAACAGGACCTTGGAACAAGGTCCAAGGCAAAAACCCAGTCCTATGATCTGGGGCACACAGAGATTATCTGAGTTTGGTCTTGGGAATCCCACAGTTATGGGAATGGACTAACCAGAGGTCATCATCTGCCCTCAGGATGTGGAATGGGAGCCCCAGGGTCTGCCCTGGCTCCAGAGCTCCAGGTCCTGATGTCAACCAGGGAGGCGCCAAGCACAGTGCTGTAGCCCAGTCACTGTGGCTGGTATACCACTCCCCTGCCAGTCTAACAGGTAGGGTACCTAAGGCTAAGCCCTAGCAGATGGGCAGTAGAGAAAGAGGGGACAAGAACAGAAGAGCTGAGGCAACTCAACCCGTTCTTTCCTCAGGCCAGGAACTAGGGTGGGGCACTGGCCTTGGCTAGGGGCCACTGTGGCAGGGGAAATAGAGGGCTGACACAGGAGTGTGGATGCACTGGGAAATTTACACTAGTATTCTGCAAAGCTGGAGCTTATCTGGTTGAGAGTTGGGCTGAACCAAAAGAGTCATGTATAAATAGATGCTTAATGTTTTAGTGGAGGCTGATAATAAAGTTGAGCAGGAGCAAAAGGAAAAGTTGCCAGGATTTACCCAACCAAACTCAGACCAGTGGCAAATCCTTTGTCCTTCTGATACCAGCATGCTCCTGACCTTTTCTGCACGCCTCTGCTTAGATCGTGTCCTGGGAGACGATGAAGCCGGCAAGCTATATTTGGATCCACAGTTGTCTGCCTCTTTATCTTGATTCCTCCCAACCCACCCCATTCAGCAGCTCGTTTCTATCTCTTGCATTCTGTGCCTCTTGCAGTCTAGTGCTGACCTGATACCTGGACCCAGAGACTAGATTTAAGAGAACTAAGTCTTTGGTTCCTAATTTCAATTCTGACTGCTCTTTGACTTGCCTTCTATATTTCTGCCCCTCCAAGACACTGGATCCTGGACCCCAGCTTTGCCAAACTGGTCTCTGGTCCAAATTGTGCTCTTGGCTATAGCTTCATCAACGGCATAACTCAAAGCCAAAGTTCAACCTCTCCCATGGGGAGATATAAATATTCATATATATATGCCTGGCTTATATGAGTAATTTGTAAGCAAGGGAGACTTTTAAGAATTGTAACTGCCTTTGGGGTGAGATTTAAAACTCATATCCAGAGCATTTCTTCTTAAAGCAAAGAAGTTCTTGGATTTTTTTTTTTTTTTTTTTTTTTGGTATGGAGGAGAAATATGTCTGTTTTAAATGTGCAGGATCCAGACCGGATGTGGGGTGCTGATGAGTCCATGTATTTGGTTCCATAGACATGCTGTAATGCCAAGTGCTGCTAGGCTGATCCTTGTCTTATGCTGGCGGCCTCAGGGAATGCAAGGAATAGCTGGCACATCTATATTTAAATTTAGCATATACTTAGCCTGTAACAGGGACACTTGAAGCGAAGCTTTCCCTGGAGATTAATTGCCAGCTGCTGTTGATGATATTTTGAGTTCCCAAACACCTCCGGGTGGGCTTTTATTTCCAGGAAATGGCTGGTGTGTTAATCATGACTACTTAAATGCACAACCTTTGCCTGCTAAAATAGAATTTATGTTTGGGAGCTTCTCCCTTGAATGCCAATCGTATTTGGAAGAGCTGTCACAGTCCCACTGGGGCAGTGGAGAGCACAGTTGACGAAGACTAGTGTAGTTCTTCCTGAACCCCTGAGTGTAGAAAGCAACCCCAGTTCAGAGCTGTGGGTTTTCTTGGGACTTGCTAGTAGCTTCACAGTTTAATGGCAATGTGGAAAGGGGCTTATCCTTTGAAAGGGAAGCTGTTTCAGAAAAATACAACTGTTAAAATGGAAATTTCTAGGTGTGGAGATGCCTATTAATGGAGGGATGTTATCAACATGTCCAAATGACAACACAGACATGACACCTCTCCTTAGCAGAAAGACGAGGCTTTCATGACTGTGAGCGATGTGCTCTATTGAGCTTGCTGTCCTTGTCAACAGTGTAGGACTCTTAGAACCAAAACACCAGGGCTAACAACAAAAGAAAAGACTTTGGCCCCAAACCCAGGCCTGAGTTTCTCCATCCTTTCCTCAGGGCCCATGTTCAGCAGGTGTGTATAAGACCTGCTATGCTGACGGTTTACTTTTGGAATCCGTTCCAATTGGTTGGTGCCCGTACCACATACCAGTTGTTAAATATTTTGAACATCAGCTCCACTTAGAATAGAACAGAAATGGGAAAGGAATAGCGTCTTAAAGGATGTGAATGGGTCAGAGGTGACACTGCCAGATGGGAACAGTCCCAGTTCTGAAGCGGCCAATGGGGGAGGGGGGGAGGGGGGTAGGATGGTGAGCGGGGAATTGACTGGACTCCCCCAATCTGGGCACCGGTGAATTTGAGTCTTTAAGGTATTTTTTTTTTTGAAAGGTCCAAATATAGGAAGCCCGTTGACTTGTGAAACCCAGAGGATGAGAGTGGGTTGAAAGGCAAGCCAAGGCTAGTGAAGCCAAGAGGGTACCTGAGTGAGCATGATGAAGAGATGTGAATGACTTGCTTCAATGGGTCACCTGTCACAGGGCAGGTGGTGGTGGGAGCTCAGGAAGTACTGGGTGATGGTGGACACAGATTGCATGCTCTAGTTGGGTGTCCTTCCCTCTCAGCTACTTCCCCTCCTCCTCTCAAGCACCAATATTGGGGAGCCGGCCCCGACTGAGTGTCCTAGGAGTCTGCCCTGGCTAAGTCTCAGCTCCTCTCCCCCCTCCTGCTCACTGCCTCCTCTGGTGGCTCCCATTAGTCATCAGAATGTTCTAAATGGATCCCAACTGATAATTCACATGTGTACTTGTTTTGTCAGTACTGGGAGCTGTGAAAGAGAAAAGGCCGAACTTGCTATATGCTGTGGTTTTGGCGTTAGCACCATCACATCAGCTTTCAATAGCTTTGATATGTAAAAATTCAAGCATATGAATGCTTTGTTTTTTCCTATCAGACTCACTATGTTACAGACAATTTAATGTAACAAAACTTCTGGAGATTATTTGCATTTGGCTTCGAGGAGTACTACGTGGCTTTTTTTTCTTGAGCAGATTAGCTATCTACTTTTTTCTGAGGAGTCAGATTTTTTCCTTGATGTCACACCAACAATGGGAGTGGACATGCCGTACACAAAACTAAGCCTGGATAAGATGAACATTCTCCTCTCGATAAACTGAGAATAGACTATATTCAAAGAGTTCCCTGTATCCCTTGTCTTTTGGTATGCTTTAGATGGACAGTTTCTGATTATTTTCTTTGGGGTTAGAAGAAACATTTTAAGTGCGACGAACTAATATATGCTCTGGTTAAGGATTTTCTATTTCTTGTACGTATGTAGTCAGTATTCATAATGTGACACTTCAGTGCCTTATGGAAGTAAAGGCTTGAAGACCCATCGAGGTGGTCTGAAAGTCCCTTGGACAATGGTTGATAGTCCTGGGGAGAAGGTCCCTACCCCCTGTAGAGGGACCAGAGTACACAGCCCTGGGGCTAGACACAGCTCACCAAAGGTCAGAGCTCAGCAACTCCCTGGTGTTAGCCAAAGAGAACTCCAGTAGAGATGGAGAGATCACTGTTTGAAATAGACACCTCA
>PVKH010046948.1:0-10351 GCA_004027955.1 Chaetophractus vellerosus | reverse complement strand
TTCTTCTCTTGTTTGTTAAGGGATTGTCCCCTTTTTCAACTCATTAACTCAAAACTTATCTATTACCTATTGTTGGTGTTTTCTACCTCCAGCCATTTCCCTTTGTCCTTGGCAATGTGGTCCTCCATAAACAGGATTATATTCTGCCTCAAATATAGCAGTGGGTAAAGTACAAAGGTTTAAGAGTGGTTTTGGGAAAGGAGATGTGACTCAAGCAATTGGGCTCCCATCTATCACATGGGAGGTCCTGACTTTGGTTCCCGGGGCCTCCTGGTGAAGGCTAAAGCAGGCACGTGGAGAGCTGGTGCAACAAGAAGACGCAAAAAAAAAAAAAAAAAGAGAGAGAGAGAGAGAGACAGAGGAAAAAGATGATGAGAGACACAACAAACCAGGGAGCTGAGGTGGCTCAAGCAATTGAGTGCCTCTATCCCATGTTGGAAGGTCCCAGGATTGGTTCCCAGTGCTTCCTAAAAAGAAGATGAGAAGACAAGCAGACACAGAAGACTGCACAGTGAGAGGACACAAGTGGCAAGAGGTTGGGGAATGAATAAAATTAAAAAAACTTAAAAATAATAGTGATTTTCAAGGTGCACCACCTATGAAACTGGCACTTCTGGCACATCTATACTATTATGTCCAGTCTAACGGACCTTAGCTAAGTGGTACTTCTAGTCACACTTTTAGATCTTGGCATATAACTGGTGCAGAGAAATTTGGTTTTTACTGCCCCCCACTTTTTATAACCAGTTTAGGATGGTTTGGGACAGCTGTTGAGCTACCTAAATAGTAACAGTCCCTGTCCAATTAGTGATCAGAGGTGCTGAAGAGTACTGAAAGGTTTGTTTCCTTTTTATCTCTGCCCCATATCCCTCGTTTTGCAATTCTCCCCTGCTGCAGAAAGTAGGAAAAGGTGGAGGCAGCAGACAAGGACGTTTCTTGGTTCCATCCTGGTTTTCATAACTCCATTCTATGTGAGTCTCCTTCAGGGAGCCAGGAATATATCTAGGACTATATACAACCCTTGCCATCCCCATTAAACTTTAATTTGCTGTATGTGTTTTACATTTATGGTAATTTTTTATTCTGTAGTGTCTGTTCGGTCATTGCTTTATCATATCTGGGGTTCTTCTTCTTTCCACTAGATTGTAAGCTCCTTACGGGCAAGGCCAGCATACAAGCAAGGCTCCGTAAACCCCATGAAGGTGCCATGAGTTCTATGGGCATTCAATAAAAGCTTATGATAATGATGCCAAAAATTAATGGGATTGGAAGAATTCAGTATCTGTAGCCATATGGTGACAAAAGGCTATTAAACAAATAAGAAATATTAAATAAAAGCAAGAACTTTTGTATGTCCTTAAAGCATCTTTTAATGAGTGAGTAGAAGTTGGGAGTTAAAAAGCTTTTTTCATAAGGTGAAAGGATGTCATAGAAAACTCGGGAAGGTGGAAGGATTTTAGGGGCTTTGAAAGGAAGAAAATCAGAAGGGAAGAAACATGGACAAAGATACAATGATGGGATGGCTCAAGCCATATACAGGAATCAGCGAGATGAGCCATAGGTGGTCACAGTGATGTGGGGGTAATTGAGGCTAAAAGGCCAGAATTGGGCATGGGTGGAGGCACTGATGTGACCCCAGGGAGCGATGACTAAGCTTTCACTGGGTAATGACATGCCTGCATCTAAACATAAAACATTAAAAAAATCAAAATAGGTGTTTGGTGACTCAGACCTAGGGAGAGATTCCTCAAACAAAAACACCAAGGAAGGAAGAATATTTTTGGGAAGATTAATTATGTTTGAATAAAGTTGTTTGTTTTTATTGCCATAAAACAACTTCACAATTTAGCTTTCTTCTGGCAAATAGCATCTTCTCCAGGAAACACCCATGGATTTCTATGCCTCATGCTGGGTTCCATCTGTTGCTCTGTTACTCAACTGTAAATGGCACCCAGAGTTTTCCTTGTGAAATATTTATTTCTTGGGTTATAAAAAGTTAGAAGCACATTTGTTTCAGTTTGTTTGATTTCATAAAAGGATAATCACAGTTAATTCTAAATAGTTGAAATCTGATCGATTCACTCAGAGACGGTAACAATGTTGCCATTGAGAAGAAATGCAGATAGAAGAGATTCTTATCATCTAGTGGGCTGGAAGACTAATTAGAACAGGATAGGACATTTGTCTCCAGAGCAAGGGAGAGTCGGGTAATGAAAGGGGCACTGGGCTAGGAGTCAACACGTTTGGTGTATTCTCTTAGTGCAGTGGTAAACTGTGTAGACAAAAAGGTACTGGTTTGGGGAGATACACTGGCTCAAGTTAAAATACCAACTTTATCACTTATCAGCTGTGCCACATTGGGCTCTGCTCTCTCAGTGTCCGCATTTGAAAAGTTTTAGTAGAAATGCTACCTGTTCTGCTATATATGGCACACTTTGAATGAAGCACTTACTCAACAATCAGGCTTACCGACAATGTTCACTCAGAAGAATTTTCCTCTTTCCCAATCTTTCTGAGTTTCTTTAACTGAAAATGAAGGCAGCAATTCCCTTCCTGTTCTATAGAGTTGCAAAGTTCAAATACATATATTTGCACACAGATTAGAAGCTTTATAAATTGTAATGTATTGTTATTTTTTAAATGCCCTTATTTTTGTATTTTTGTGATAGTATACAAATGGGAAGGAAAATAAGGATATAGGCGATTATAGTGTTTATTATGTGCCATATGCCTGCTTGATACGTTTATTAGCTGTATAAGTCCGGGTAAGTAACACTAGTTGCTATAACAAGCAGTCTCAAAAAACATTTGTTTATTACTCTTACCACAGTCCAATGTGACTGGAGCATCATCCTCTGTCTGAGAGGTGTCTGAAGGATTCAGGCACCTTTTAACTAGTGTCTCTTCTTTCCTCTAAGCTAGGGTCTTCTCTCTACCGTCAGAGTCCACTGGATTTTCTTCATCCAGCTGGAAAGTATGGAAGAGTCAGCAAGAAGATGATTTTGTGACCCAGGGCTGGAAATGGCCTATAACACAACTTCCCTATCTTGTTGATCAGATTTAGATACCAATGTCCTCATCTAGATACCAGGGGGCAAGAAAGGAAGCCTATTTATATGACCAAAGGTAAAATGAAACCGTTTATTAAACATAGTTTTACTTCTGTTGCATTCTTATTTAATAGTCACAAAATTCTTGCAAGGATGGGCTTATTATAAATACTTTACAAATGGGATAACTGAAGCTTAGAGCTGTTAAGTAACTTGCCCAATCTCATAGTTGCAACAGGCACACTTGTGTCTCTTGAATTACTTTGAATTATCTGTGCTTTGAACTGAAGCATAGACAGATGGACTTGGAGAGGAGGACTATTTGCATGCTCAGAATGAGTAGAAGGTGTGAGAATCCCCCAAAGAAATATTAAACTACTTATGGCTTTTTGACTGGATGCTTTCGATATGTCTGGTACCTAATAGCCCCAAATAAATATTATAAGGGATCATCTCCTCCAGAAATAAATTTGCAGTAAACTAGAGTATGTGAGAACTATTGAGATCCTTTGTGTGGCTAGGCCTGAGCTAGAGACACAGAGTAGAAAAAGCACATGCATATCATCTCTGTTCCTCAAGTAGAAAAAAGAAGACAAATGCTTGTGGAACAGCTAACAAAAATTACATTATTAGGATAAGAGAACATAATTACATAAGACTATATAAGCTAGTTTTTAAGAGTTCAGACTCTGGGCTCAAAACATCTGGGTTTGAATCCTTCCTCTACCACTCACTAGGTGTGTGAATTTGGGTAAGCTGTTTCTACTCTCTAAATCCCAGTTTCCTCATTTGTAAAAGGGGAATTTTAACAACTGACTGTATTATATGGTTATGAAATATAAAGGGTTATATATGCAACTAAATATAACCAAATGCAACTAAAAATAAATATATTCACTATATATTAGCTATGTAACTATATAAAGTAACTATGACTATATAACTATAACTATAATTAAACAATAACAGCTCTAACTTTAACTCTACATATGGTGTGGTTTAAGGCAGGTGTTCATAAAATGTTAGCTATTTTCTCCATGTAATGATACTAACAGAAAGTGAAAAAATATCTACCATTTATTACGTGTATACTATGCCCCTTTCAATGTTCTAGGAACTTATATGTATTATTCTATTTAATTCTCACAAGTCTCTTCTTAGAGAGGTAAAGTCATGTGACTAACATCACATCAAAATGGTAGACATGGGCTTGGAAATGTGTTCCTTCTGGTTCCAAAACCCAGGTTTGTTTGTTTCCACTAATGCTATCCAACACTTGGGCTGTATAGCTCATCCAGTCCAATCATTAGCTATACTTTGGTTCAATTTTCAGCAATCATATCTAAGCTTTGAGAGCGTTGAACACCTCTATTGGGTGAGAACTCACATCTCTCTTCAAATCATACTGCATTAAAGCTCTCTGGTTAGAGGTATCTTTCCGTTGGGCAGAAATTTCCTTTCATATGACTTCCATCCAGCAGCCATAGTTCTGGCTTCTGGGGTTTGCAAAGAACAAGTCTACTTCTGCCTCTAGGCAGCAACTTGAGCATTTAAATGCATTTTCTGATGAGCCTTAAGTCTTTCCTTCTCCGGCAAATTATCCTCATTTCTTAAACTTTCCTGTGGCTTCTCAGCCCTTCACCCACCAGTTTAGTGACCCCTGAACAGTTTCCAAATTTTCAAATTTTTTTCCCCTAAAAATGTTGTGCCCAGAAGCAGAATTGGTTTCCAGTTAGGGAACAGAACATTGTGCAGCAGGCTCTGTCCTGGATTCTGCATTCCTGTTCATCAGAGCCTGAGATCGCATTAGCGACCTTGGCAGCTGTGTTCCATCACTGGCTCATGTTTTCCCTGCAGCCACCTCATAATGCCTCAGATTGATACTTACAAGATGTCAGTGCTGAAAGGAACTTTAAAGGCCATTTTCAACAGGGGTAAATTGAAGCCTAGATCTGCTAAGGACAGTGGCAGAAGAACCATCAGTTTTCCATTTTTTCATCCATCCAACAGACATTCCTCATGTGCCCATTGCCTCAGACCCTGGCTGAATGCTGAGTTTACAGTGGCAGAGGGAACAAAAAATATTCCCTGACCTCATGGAGCTTACAGTCTAGAGCATGAACCAGAATTTAATCAAATATTCATGTGAAAAGTATCATTACAACCTGTATTGAGGACTGTGGCAGAAAATATCAGGGGATTATGAGAGACTATAATGAGGGACTTAATTTAGTCTGGGAGATAAGCACTTTGCACCCTTAATTCAAAGTATTTTTTACTGAACAACAGGACTTTTGTCATATAATTCACTAAATGTAGTGAAATAAAGATGGCCACAAATTCTTTTGACACGCCTCCCACAGAGATGTGGTATCTGTTTCCTATTTCCTGGAATATGAGTTAGCCCGTGACTGCTTTGACCAATGGAATATGGAATAAGTGATGTTGTGACAATTTCAGGCCTTGCCTTTAACACAAATGACAGGGCCTGTCCTGGTCTCTTGCCCTGAGTTGCCATGTAAGAAATATTGCTACCTTTCTGGAGAGTCCACATGGAGACATCTTGAGGCTTCATGGAGAGAGAGAAAGGGACCCAGTTGAGTCCATCTTTCCAGAATTCCACACCTAGGTGCCCTCCAAACTATATATATATATATATATATATATTTAAAATCAAAGAGTTAGAAACAGGATAGATACAACTATGAAGAAATGACAGCTTATAAAGCAAAAGATTATTTCCAGAGGGAAATAGGGAATAATTTATAGGTAAATTCAATGTACGATCCGAAAATTTAAATGTCACTAGATAGTTTTACACAGCAGTTTAGACACAGTGGAAGAACGACTTGTTTAAATGGAAAATAATTGTTAGAAAATTGCCCAGAAGATAGCACAGCAATTTAAAGACTGAGGAAATATGAAAGTGAGGGTCTGAGAAGGGAGCCTGCCTGGGTTTTCCCACTTGGGGGCGTGTCTTCCACGATGCACTCATGACAATGCACAGTGCACACTGAAGGCTGGCGTTTTGGGAAGTCCCAGTAAACTTTACTATGCTGCATTCTTCTTTATGCAACTTTTATCTTCTGGCCTTTGCCATTCTTCTCACCTCAGAACTCCCTTTATTACCCTCCTAATCCTTCCTTCCTGCCAAAAAGTGTTCAGGCCCTCCGGAGCTGAGGCAGTGATTCCAATGCTGAGAAAGACAGGAAAAATTCCAAGAACTACTTGAACAAGTCAAATAATAATGCATGTCCTAAGAAAGCACACCAGCACGTTTCTGGAATATTCTGAACTATATAGAGCGATAAATCTCTTACTTCAAAATGTTCCCAGATCTGTTCTTACACTAAAAAAAAAAAAAAAAAAAAAAAAAAAAATGTAGTTAACGGTTATCCAAGTTAAAGATGATCTAAGCAAATAGTGTTTTCTCTTTCAACCTGCCAGGGTCCACAGACAACCTCTACCACTGGATTAAATATTTGGTCATCCCTCAGTTAGTTATTTCTGGAGTTGTTATAATTTAAATCATTTTTACAGGAATTTATGGGGACTTAAAAAACCTAGGTACTGTCTGTAACTGTGCTTTATGAGCAACATAAATGATTCTGGGCCTCTCTCCCCTTTCCCTGTCTGTTCTCATTACACATAATCATATATCATAACCAGAGATGTCTAGCACATACTAAATTTTCTTTTCCTGAATCTGTCATCAGGGGATGGATGTGCAAGAGCCTGCTGGGGTGGTACAAGGCTGGCTGGCAGGAAGGGGAGGGCTGTTATTTCTTGTGGGGACAAGTACAATTAAATTGCATGAATGTTCACATAACTGGCTTTTTCTGGGCTCTGTAACTGGTTTTATTACAATTGCCAATTTCCCAACATAGAAAACAGCTCATAGAGATCAAGTAAGCTGTTAACTGGGGTGTTTGGGGGCCAACAATATAGCGCAGACCGGGGCTGGGACAAGGGTGAGGCAAGTGAGGCATTTTGCTCCCAGGGCCACAGGGCAGCCTTGGCGCCCCCACAACCCTGGGATTGAATGCCTTCTCAAGTTGGCACCACGGGCACCTCACTTGCCTCACCCTAGTCCTGGCCCTGCCTCTGTACACTATTGAGAGGATACCTGGTATCAAACTCCTATTCTGATTTGACAATAGGGGTATTTGGACTGAAGTTGCAATAAGTGTCTGGAAATTCCCTGGAGTTTCTAGAGAAATGTGTCTCTGTTTAGCCTGACAAGTCCTTTTTCCATTCACTCATTCAAAAAATGTTATTGCATG
Organism: Chaetophractus vellerosus; assembly: GCA_004027955.1. Classification (NCBI taxonomy): domain Eukaryota; kingdom Metazoa; phylum Chordata; class Mammalia; order Cingulata; family Chlamyphoridae; genus Chaetophractus; species Chaetophractus vellerosus. Next base: position 3,018 of record PVKH010046948.1, on the reverse strand, counting down.
CCTACCATGTTCTAGGCATTGTGTTAAGTTCTGAAAGGGAATAGCAATCCAAAGACATTTATGAAGTCCCCACTATGTGCCAGCAGTAGGCCCAATCATCACAGAGAAGGCACTTCTATAGATAGCTATTAAGTAACTTCCTTGGACAAGGTACTGAGCTCATCATGCAGAGCTCAATCAGACTGGGGCTTTGCCCAGCACTGGCTGGCAGTCTTTCTGGGGAAACAGATAAATCAAAGGAAACTCTAGCACAAGGCCAGGGTTATAATCGAGAGGCGCACAGGGAAGGAAAAAAACATAATTCTAGCTGAGGGGATTTGGGAAGACTGCACAGAGGCCGTGGATTTTCAGTACAACTTTTAATACTTGGCAAGGCATTACAAGAGGGGTTGGAGAAGGAATGTGGGCTCCAAGTTCACCTACCAAGTGTCCCTGTGCCATAATGCGTGGGAAGGAGGAGACATGGCTCCTGCCCTGAAAGGGATGGCAGTTGTGCCCGCAGGAAGTATATAGGTCTGCACAAGTTGAGACATCTGTAAAGTGGGTCTCCTTATCAAGCAGGCAAGTAGTCTATACTGATGTTTGTGCTCATACAATTAATATTCCTAGATCTTAATCTTCTCTTCCAAAAAATGAGGGGGTTGTGTTAAGCCACTGGTTTCCAGACTTCTGAATTTCGCAGTCTAGGACTGTTTTTTAAAATGAAGAGTAAGGTGCTATATATATATGTATATGTATATCAATTTTGCCAAGTCAGGACATTAAAGTGCCCACTATGTTCTATTCTCATTTTGCGAGTCAGGGGTCTGAACTACCCTCAGATTGACATGGTCTCCAAGGCCCTCGCAACTCTGAGATTCTATCCTCTGGGAAGAGCAATACAAAACACTTTCGAAGATCCTAAAATTTGAATCATAGCTTGTAAATTGGTGGTCCATGGGCTGAATTTGACCCATGGTTGTGTTTTGTTTGGACTGCAAAGTGTTTGAATAGAATTTAAATCAGATGGCAACATTGAAAAGTGGTGAAATTCATCTAAAAATCTAGATTTCTGATTTTTTTTTTAAACCGAGTTTCTGGCGACATCGCCTGCCAGTGATTGATGGAACTGCTGCTCTTTGTGGGCCTCCAGGCTCCAAGGCTCCTCTCAGCACACTGTGGTCCATGAAGTGAGATGCCTGGCCCTGGAGGATATTTATGTTTGAGGTTCCTGATTTAATTCACTTGCATTGGGTCTTGGGTAAGCTTCAATGAACTTCAGTTGCTTTATCAACAAAATGGGCACAATGTAAGGATTAAGTGAAATGATGTTTATGGGTCTTTTGGAAGCTATATAGAGCTGGATGAGTAGAAGGTTGTAGTGGTTTATAATCGATGGTAAGACTCCATCATACAAGTTTACTGAGCCAAGCACTGGGACTTTCAGAATGTGTAGGGATTTGTCAGCCTTCAGAAAACTTAGGATCTAATCAGCGTGCAGTTAGGTCAGACTGCGAACATAGCAGAATAATGCATTAAAAAGCGGTGGAAGTCCAGGTCGTATTTGCCTCCAAGAAGATGACTATGGCAGAAAAACAACTGCAAGACAACAGGGGAGCCATCATCACGTGCTAAGGTCATGGTTAACCTTTAATATTATCGACAGTGATTTTCATCCTGCAAAATTATTCTGCACCATTGACATTAAATAAAGAAACAGTAACAAGGTGCTTTAATACTAAGGGCCTACTCTGTGTCAGGCATGGGTTAAGGCTTTTAGTTAACGTTCACTGTAAACATATTTATTGGGGTCCCACCATTTGCTGGTAGCCAGTGACAAGTAAGGCACATGTAGCCCCTGCCCTCAGAAGGCTCATGGAGACAGGCATTAAACAATCCCATTATACTTTAAAAATATATCATTATCAGTGTAATAAGTACCAGAAAGGGGGAAGTTTGTTATCAGGGTGTATAACAAAAGACCTGCCTAATCTGGAAGGGTCATATAAAGTTTTCCTGAGGAAGAAGCATTTAATTGGTAAAATGATTGTAAAATCTTTGGAAATGAATAGAAATAGTGAAATCACATCATAGTATTTGTGACTAGCAGAACTATTATATGGGTATGACAGCGGTTGAAAGGGAAAGTCTAAGGACATGTATGTTACAAGAAGGAAAGCTAAAAATATAACATGGGACTATATAACAGTGAAACCTCATGTGAAATGCAAATATGGGTAATAATGCATATATAAGACTGTTTTTACAAAATATAAACACAAACTAGAGAGATGGAAACAGAATAGCAGCTATGTATGGCAGAGAAAGCAAAGAGAGATTGAGGTGGTGGTTTTTTTTTGTCTGTTTTTATTATTATTATTGGAATAATGAAAATGCTCTAATAAGGTTTGAAGTGATGAATGCACAACTATGTGATTATATCAAATACCATTGATTGTACACTTTGTATGGATTTATGCTTTATTAATATGTATCAATAAAATTGAATTTTTATAAAAAATAGGACCACCGGAAAACAGAAATTCAATAGAAAAAAAAATCTGACAGGTGCACAGGCAGAGGAAGTAAGGAGAGCACTGTCGGCAGAAAGAGCAGACATATATGTATTATTTATCTTAGGCCTCATAGAGATTATTTCCACTTAGCAGATTGGGAACTGGAGGGTCAGAGAGACCCAACTGAATTCTAAGTGGCAAAGTTGGAATTGGAACCTAGGGGAGCCAGATGTCAAAGCACTTCCCTCTTTCCAACATGTCAGATGACATCTCCTTAGATTGTCATTCATTCATTCTTTGCGGTTTATAGCATTACTTATATATTTTTTGGTTACATATCCCCCCCTTTCTGCTTGTTCTTGCTGTGTTCATTTTTGCTTTCTTCTGTGTCTGCTTTGTCTCCCCCTGTTGCGGCGACGCGCCAAGTCAGCTCACTGCGCAGGTGGCTTACCCCGCTCACGGGCGGCTCTGCTCTGCTCGTGGGCAGCTCTGCTCTGTTTGCGGGCGACTTGCCCTGCCCGTG
>PVKH010046947.1:0-10345 GCA_004027955.1 Chaetophractus vellerosus | reverse complement strand
TTCCTATTTCTCCACATCCCCTTCAACTCTTTTTTTTCCCAAAGATTTAATTTTTATTTATTACATTCCCTCCCCCTTCTGCTTGCTCTTGCTGTGTGTCCACTCTTGTGTTCCTCTCTGTCCGCTTTGTCTCCCCCCGTTGCAGGGATGCACCGAGACCGGTCACCACGCAGGCAGCTTTGCCCCGCTTGTGGGCGGCTTCTGCTTCCATTCACGGCCGGCTCCGCTTCAGTTCACGGGTGGCTGGCTGTGCTCCATTCACGGGTGACCTGCCCTGACCGTGGTGGCGGCTTTGCCCTGTCCGTGGCAGCTTTTTGCCCTGCCCATGGCGGCTTGCCCTTCTCAAGTCGGTCTGCCTGCTAGGAGAGGTCCCCGGGAACCGTACCCGGGGCCTCCCATGTGGTATACCAGCGCCCTATCCACTGGGCTATACGGCCGGCCCCCCTTCAACTCTTGCAATTTTCTTTTTTTTTTTTTTAACTAGTGGCCATTCTGGTGGGTGGGGAATGATATCTCATTGTAGTTTTGATTTGCATTTTCCTACTGGCTAAGATTATGGAGCTTCTTTTCATGTGCTATATGTACATTTGAATAACTTCTTTGGAGAAATGCTAAAGTATTTTGTCCATTTTTAAATTGAATTGTTTGCCTTTTTGTTGTTGAGTTGAAGGACTAAATTATATATCCTGGATATTTTTAAACTCATATCAGATTTTTGGTTTCCAAATATTTTCTCCAACTGAGAACATTGACATTTTCCTTTCAGAATAAAGTCCTTTAATGCTCAAGAGTTTTTAATTTTCATGAGGCTCATTTATCTATTTTTTCTTTTCTTGCCTCTGCTTTGGGTGTAAAGCCTAGGAAAACAGTGCTTAACACAAGGTCCTGAAGCTGCCTCCCTATGTTTTCTACTAGCAGTTTTATAGTTCTGGGCTCTTATATTTAGGTCTTTACTTCATTTTGAGTCAATTTTTATGTAAGGTATGAGGTAGGGGTCTTCCTTCATTATTTTGCAATTGGAGATCCAGTTTTCCCAGCACAATTTTCTGAAAAAAGTATGCTATCCCAATTGAGTGGTCTTTGTCCCCTTCTCACAAATCAGTTGTCTATATATATGGGGTTGATTTCTCAGCTCTCAATTCAATTCCATTGGTCTATATGTCTTTCCTTATGCCAGTTCCATGCTATTATGATTACTGTGGCTTCCTAATAAATTTTAAGTGTGTGTCCTCCAACTTCCTTCTTCTTTTTCAAGATGCCTTTAGTTATTCAGAGCTTCTTCCACTTCCATATAAAATTAATGATTGGCTTTCTATTTATGCAAAGAAGGCTGTTGTGATTTTTATTGAAATTGCAATGACTGTATAAATCACTTTTGGCAGAATTGACACCTTAGTGATATTTAGTCTTCCAATCTATGAACACAGAATGCCTTTTCTCTTATTTAGGTTTTCTTTCATTCCTTTTAGCAATGTTTTATAGTTTTCTGTGCACAATTCCTTTACACCCTTTGTTACATTTTTTACTAGATATTTGACTTTTTTTAGTTCATACTGGAAATGGAATATTTTTCTTGACTTCTAATTTTTCACTACGCTTTTGTGTTCTTTCTCATTTTCCCCATCAGAAGAGCTACTGTTTTGGTAATTTTATAATACAGAGTCAAATTTTTGTTTTGCTGGTTCTCTCTACTGTTTTTTTATCCTCAATTTCATTTATCTCCAATCTAACCCTGGTTATTACCTTCTTTTTGCTTGTTTTTGGTTTAGTGTATTCTTCATTGCTTAGTTCTTCCAGTTTTAAGGTTAGGTCTCTAATTTGTCATTTTTCTAACTTTTCTTTTAATTGGAAGCATTTAGAGTTCTGTATTTCACTCTTAGCTCTGCTTTTGTTGCATCCGATAAGGTTCAGTATGTTGTACTTTCATTTCCGTTTCTCTCAAGATACTTTCTAATTTCCCTTGTGATTTCCTTATTTAAACTATTGGATGTTTAAGAGTACATTGTCTGATTTTCACATATTTGTGGATTTTTCATTTTTCCCTCTGTTACTGATTTCTACCTTCATTCAGTTGTGGTGAGAGAAGGCACATGGTATGATTTCAATATTTTTTAATGTATTGAGACTTATTTTGTAACTTAAAGTGTGGTTTATCCTGGAGAATGATCTGTATGCACTCAAGAAGAATGTGTATTCTGTTGTTTTTGGGCGAAGTGTTCTATATATGTCTGTTAGGTTTAGTTGTTTTAAAGTATCATTCAAGTCTTATATTTCCTTTTTGATCTTCAAACTAGATGTTCAATCCATTATTGAAAGGAGTGCATTAAATTCTCCTATATTAATATATATCTTTGTATTTCTCCCTTCAAATCTGCCAGTATTTATATCATATATTTTGGGACTTTGCTTTTAGATGCATATATATTTATGATAGCTACATATTTTTGTTGAATTGACTCTTCTATCAGTATACAATGGCCATCTTTTCCCCTCATAAATGTCTATTTTTGACTTAAAGTCTATTTTAACTGATATTAGTATAGCTATCCCAGTCTTTTGGTTACATCTTGCATGGGGGGTGTGTGTATATATATATATATGTGTGTGTGTGTGTGTGTGTGTGTTTATCCTATCCTTTCACTGCCAGCCTACCTGTGTTTGAATTTAAGATGAGTTCTCTCATAACATATAGTTGGGATATCATTTTTTTTCTCCATTCTACCTGTTACAGTTTGATATAATTATGAATTCCAAAAATCCATTTTGAATCATGCTTGTAAACTGATCTGTTCATCTGGGCATGATTGGGTTATGATTAAGGCGTTGAGCCCAGACCTTCAGTGGGTGTGGTCTCAAGTATAAAAGGCAAGGCAAAACAGAGGGAGCAGATTTTGAGAAGCAGATTTTTGAGAAGCAATTGTGATGTTGGAGAGGACGCCCCAGGAGAAGAGAAATGACATGTTTGCCTGATAGTCTACAGCTGACCTTGTGGAGGAAGCGCTAAGCCAGGAGAGAAACACAGCCCCTGGAGGAGAGGAACCCAAAAGGCCTGAGCCCTGGCAGACGGCAGCTGTCTTTCTCCAACACGTGGACTTTGGTGAGGGAAGAAACGTATGCCTTGTGGCCTGGTACCTGTAAGCTTCTACCCCAAATAAAAACCCTTTATAAAGACCAACCAATTATTGGTATATTTGCAAAGGCACCCCTTTGGCTGACTAACACACTGCTCATCACTGCTTTTTGACTGGAAAAGATCCATTTATATTTAAAGTCACTAGTGATAATGCAGGACTTTATTTTCACACTTTCCTATTTAGCTTTTGTAAGACTTAGACCCTTTTTGTCTCTTGATTCTCCCATTAATGCCTACATTCATATGTATTCAATTAATATTACTCTACCATATTGAATCACTTTCCATTTCTATCTGGATATGTTTTTCATCTATTTTGTTGGTTCCTAGGGGCTAAAATTTAACCTCTTAAATATATAACTATCATATTTGATTTCATGCTAATGACTTCAATAACATACACACACACTGTTCCTATACTCAATGTCCCTCCACTTTATTCTGTACTTGTTACAAATGATATCTTTGTACAATATATGTCCAAAACAATACATTTATCATTGTTTTTCATTATTAGCATTTTAGCACCAGGAGGAAGTAAGAAGTAGATTTACATATAAAAAATATAATGCATTAACACTGGCATTTATAATTACCCATATGGTTACTCTTACTTAAGGAATTAATTTATTTATGCTGTTTTGAACCTCAGTCTACTGTCATTTCCTTTCAGTCTAATGAATTCCCTTTAGCATTGCTTGTAGGGCAGTCTAGTGGTGATGAAGATACACCTTTTGTTTATCTGGAAATGTCTTAATATCTCTCTAATTTTTGAAAGAAAATCTCATCAGATAAAATCTTAGTTTCCAATTATTTCCTTTCTGAACTTTAAGTAATTCAACCCAATTCCATTTTTCTTCCTTTGTTTCTTAGGAGAACTCTTCAGTTAATCAAATTGGGACTCCTTTTTTGCATAACAAATTACTTTTTGTCTTGCAGATTTCACAATTCTTCCCTTTTCTTTTACATTTGACAGGTTGATCAGTATGTGATATGGCATATTGCTAATAGGGTTTATCTAGTTTCAAGTTCTCTAGGCTTCTTGCATATGCATATTCACATCTTTTGCTAAGTTTGGGAAATATTCTGTCATTATTTCTTTGATATTCCTTCTGCCCCTTTCTGTCTTTCCTTTTGGTATGCTTGATGGTATTTCAGAGGTCTCATAGGCTACTGATTTTATATATATATTAGTTCTAATCCTCAGCCTGACTCATCTCAATGGTCTTGTCTTTGAGTTCACTGATTGATTCTTCTGCCAACTCCAGTCTGCTGCTATACCTGCCTGAGAATGTTTCATTTGAGTTATTGTGGCCTTCAACTCCTGTAGTTCTATTTGGTTCCTTTTTAACATTTCTATCTCTTCATTGAGATTCCCATGTTGTTCATTCATTGTTTTCCTGATGTCTTTTAGTTGTTTCTCTGCGATTTCCTTCATTTCTCTGAGCATATTGACTTTTTTCTTGATATCCCTTAGTTCTTCCTCTGCATATCTTTCATCTCCTTGAGCATACTGAAGATTATTTTTTATAGTCTTTGTCCAGTATGTATTATTGTATTATTCATTGATGTTTTCTGAATTTTTATCTCATTTTTTGGCTGGGCAATCTTTCCCTGTGTCTGTTTATCTTATATTTTTTGTTGTTATTGTACAGTGTACATTTCAATATTTTCAAATATAAATTCTGGGATTTATTCCCTGAGATACCTGTTTCTTGAATTTTTAACCAGCTGGTGATATGAAAGAAATTTTCTTGAGTGCAGATGCTAACAAAACCAAACAGATCTAAGCAGAAAAACAATTTTCACTGTCTTTTCATATTGGCCTTGCTTTGGCTAGTGCAGTCCATCAGAGTTCAGCCCTCCTATCAGGCAGGTTAACTCAAGGTGAATGCAAAGTGCAGTGTCCTTCCTGTTTGGGGGGCGTGTGTTTTGTTCCTGAACGTGTGCTTGCTAGTGGCCTTAGGTGTTCCACTGTTTACAGGAGTTTGAATGCTCCTGCATTCAAAACAGATCTGCCCTCCCATTTCTTCCACTGCAGGACTGCCACTTCAGGTAAGCTTTTACCACAAGCCAACTGCCTCAGTTAGTTTTTACACTGCTTTGGTTGTCTCAAGCTGCTTTTGCCTGGAAGGAAAAGCACTGAGGAGTTTTCCAATCAGGCTTTCCAAGCCAGAAAGGGAAGGAAAGCCAGAAACCCTCAAAAGAAGTACCAGGTGACTCCAACTGCCCTGGGGAAGGCATGAGGAAGGGGTCAGCATGGGCACCAGGAGTTTCTTTGATGGTTTCCCTTAGCTGCACTTTCTTGATTTATCCACTGTCCAGCCAATGTAATCTTTAAACTGTCCCCCATAGCTCTGAGGAAGTGTACCAGTTTTAAGTGTCCTCCACCACCTCTGTCTGGGGCAGGTTGGAACAATGGCTGCACTCAGAGCTGTAGGCCCCAGCATTCTGTAGTAACTAATCAAATGTAGTGATCAGCAGTTGGCCCACACACCCCTGGATCTTGAGAAAGTGAAATTTTATGTCCTTCATTGGCACAAGCAAGCTAAGCCAGGGCCTGGATCCCACGTTGCCTACTGTGAGAGTGGGGGATGGACACCATAACCACCTGTATTAGTCACAGTTCTCTAGGGAAACAGAATCAAAGGGAAAAATCTGTCAATAATATGAGATTTTATAAGAGTCTCTCACGAGACGGTGGGGATGCACAAGCCCAGGTTCCGCACGCAGACCGCAAACCAGGTGCTCTGATGAGAGTCCAATGAAGGTCCTTGATGAGTTCCCAGGAGACGTTGGCTGTCCAAAGATGAGCTGGGAAATTCTCTCTGAATGCTGAAATCACTTACCCTTTTGAGGCATTCAACTGACTGGATAAAGCATCACTCATTGCTGAACGGCAATCTTCCTGATTGACGTAAATTTAATCAGCCATCTATGTAGTAAACTCACTGGTAACTAAAGTCCATAAATGTCCTTTTATTTTAGTGCAATTAACCCAGTGCTTGCTTGATTACACAACTGGGCACAATTACCTGGTCGAGTTGACACATTAGCTTAACCATCACACCATCTCATGGAGACAGCTATTTACTGGTATTTAACATAACTTATCAGCCTTTTCATCCTGCTCTTACCTGGATGTGGTGCATTGTTCTATTGGACCTCTGAATTTTGAAATATTTTATTCAGACAATTCCTGCTTGTTTAATCATTGTTCTGGTGGGCAGAATTACTCTTGGAAGCTTCTTACTCCATCAGAGTCCTCTGGACATTGGTTTTCCCAAGTGCTAAATATGAATCTATAGAGACGGATTTGTGAATTTTTTGTTCATTAAATACGGTATATTCCATTGATGTTTTTTGTGTTAGAACAATCTTGCATTCCTAGGATAAATGTCTTTTGTTTATGGTTTATTATTTTTTATTATATACTGCTGGAGTTGATTTTCTAATATTCCGTTGTGGAAATTTTGTAATTGTATTTTATTAGTCTGCAATTTTGTGTTTTTGTATGGCTTTGGCTTTGGTATCAGGATAATTCTGGACATGTAGAATGAATTGGTAAATGTTTGCTTCTCTTCTATATGCTGAAAGAGATTATGAAGAATTGATAACATTATTTTTTAAAATATTTGATAAAATCCCCTAGTGAAACCTTCTGGGCATGGGAATTTCTTGGTGAGGAAATATTTGTTCATTCTCTTTAGTTCTATTAAGAATTTCTTATGTCTTCTTAAGTCAGCTTTGGTAATTTGTATGTTTTGGGGGAATTTCTACCTTTCACCTACATTGAATAATTTCTGTGCATGAAGTTATTTACTATATTTCTTAATAATATTTCATTTCTTTTATAATAAAAAGTGATGTCACCTCATTCATTCCTGATTTTGGTTATCTGTGGGTTTTTGTGTTTTTTTTTTAACTTTTCTTATTTTAAGCTATTAAAATACTAAAATTGGAGCAGTTCTAACTCAAATTGACATATAAACTTATGAGAGTTGACTGGAAGATCAAGTATATCTCATAAAGCATTTTAGAAAACACAGGGAGATAAAATTAGCACTACTTCCTGATTATATGAAATCAGTATTATTAATGAAGTGGTTATTAAATATAAACAATATGGATCAATAAAAATGGGAATTTAGTAATTAATTATGTAAGCTTTTGTTTATTTAATACTTATTAAGTCCATATATGATTGGGCTTTATAAGTATTCAATAACTAATTAATATATGTGATTATTGTCATATAGTTGGAAAATAATATTTTTATGGAATCAAGACTAAACAAATTTCATCAATATTGTCCAAATGTAGATTAAATGAATCAAATGAAAATTTTATTACTTCTTCACCATAATTTGATGGATTATTTACACAAAAAAAAGACTGTTATTATATTGTTGCAAATTATATTTTCTTGTGAAAATGCCAATGCTTACTTGAAGACAGTGATTATCAAAGGGAGATTGTACTGCTTCCTGGCTGGTGTTTAAGAACATGAGGAGGCAGGTTTAAAACATTTCATTCTAAAATATTTTAAACATATGAAATAGAAGACAGAATATTTCATGAAATCCATAAAACCTCACTCAGCTTCAGTAATTATGAACATGCTCTGTCTTTTTTCCACTCTATTCACTCTTCATTTACTTTGCAATTGTCATGACTAGTGACATTTAATTTTCAAAGATTATAAACATTCTATAGTGCATAGGATAGTCCCACATACACAAAAGTTTGTCTGAGTCAAAATTCCAGAAGTATCCCTTTGAGGAACACTGTTGATTAAAGAAAAGGTTACTATATTAATAATATTTATGTGCTATATTTCTCATTGGGACAGATGTTCAAATCTCTTTTGAGGAGACTAAATCATTTAAAAGTCCCAAATGAGAATTTATGTATTGAAATCTGTTAAATTCATTTTAATAACCTTTTTCATATTACAAAGATAAATTACTAAGGAAAATAAAATTAATGGGGAAATCTCATTCTTTTTGGAAGTTATGTCATGCTTGCACTAACATAAAATAATACAACTTTAATACTGGAAAAAGTTTTTTAAAAGGAGCTCTCCTCTTCATATGGATTTTGAATTTATACCTTGATTACTATTTAGTAAAGAAAGTAGAGATTGAGTTTCATATTGTCCAGAAGTTGAATAGGTAAACTTATCCACATTAATTTATTAAACTCTAATCTATAATATGAATTAATTGTCTATTCTTTAAGTAACCAGAAAATTGTCAGTGTTTTCTCCAAAATACAATACAAACTGTGAGTTAAGAGCATGGATTACGGAACCAGACCCTCTTATCTTTGAAACTCATCTTTACCACATATAATCTGTGGTGGTTTGAAGTTGTAGATCCCCAGAAAAACATGTTGTTAAATTTAAGAAATTCCTGTGGGTGTGAACCCATTGTGAGTAAGACTATTTGATGAGGTTACTTCAGTTAAGAAGGTGTAGGCTACCTATATCAGGATGAGACAATCTTATTACTGGAGTCCTTTATAAGTCAAAATTCAGACAGATCATAAGTGATTCAAAAATTAAAAAAGAAAGCAACAACAACAACAAAAAATCCTCATCTCACTTAATATAACAAAAGTATGAAACACAGCCTGTTAGTACCATTTGTTTCATATGAAGAAGCTGCATTGAAGAGAGCTTAATTACCTTGCCCAAACCAGGCCAAAATGTTTCTATCAAATAACATAATATCTTGTGACCAATATTAATTAAAATAAATTTTTCTATATCTTTCACAAAGATTACAAATATATCTGTTATGTTATGACTAGGTTCATGTGTCAACTTTGCCAGCTTATAGTGCCCAATTTTTTTGGTCAGGCAATCACTGGCCTGATACTGTGAGAATATTTCATGAACTTAAATCATCAGTAAGTTGATTGCCTCTGTATTAGTCAGCCAAAGGGAGTTGATGCAAAGTACCAGAAATTTGTTGGTTTTTATAAAATGTATTTATTTGTGGTAAAAGCTTACAGTTACAAGGCCCTAAAGTGTCCAACTCAAGGTACCATAAGAGTTACTTCGTCACCCAAGTCAGTTGCCAGGTGTTGAAGTAAGATGATTGCTGATTTCTGTGAGGGTTGAGCTTTCCTCTTCCTCTTCCTCTTCCTCTTCCTATTAAGTCTCCATGGGCCTAGCTTCTTCCAAACTCAGCTGTAGGCTGGAGGGCTCATTTCTTTCTGGGCCTTTTCAGGGCTTGGGGCCTTGGTCTCTTTAGCTGTAAACTATCAGGTGAATGGTTCAGCTCTCTGGGTCCTCAGGATCAAATTTCTCTCCACTGTCATGACTATGGATCTATCTCTCTTTCTTCTGTGTATCTTCTGTGTATCTACTTCTGTGTGTCTCCTTGATTGAGTGTCCATTTATGTAGCCCACAAAGGGGGAAGAGATTCAAACTGAGTTACATTCGACTGAAGTGCTCAAATCAAAACACTAATCTTAACAAAATTTAATCAAAGGCATCTCAGCAGAATCTAATACAATCAAAGAGCATCATGCCCAGAGGAACAGACCAGTTTACAAACATAATCAATATCTCCTTCTGGAATTCATAAATAATAGCAAACTGCCACACCATCTAAGCCTGATTGTATAGCCAATCAAGTGAAGATATTGCCTTCAACAATGAGAAAAGTCTGATCCAATCAGTTGAAGGCTTTAAAAGAGAGAATTTCCATGACTACTTCAGCCAGCCAGCTTCTTCTGGGACATTCATCAAAAACCTTCATCAGATTTCCAAACTAGTTACCTGTCCTAGGGAATTTGGTCCAGGCATCCCCACAGTCCCACAAGACAATTCTTATAAAATCTCATAATATTTACAGATATCTACTTTAAATTCTTCTTCTTAGTTATTAGAGAACTCTATCTAATACCACTTTGGTACTGGGAGTTGTTCTTTAGAAATAGAATCTTAAGGATGACATCTCTGAATTGGTTCTAGTTTTTGGAACTGGTTCTCTACTCTGATTAAAAGCACTAAAGAGGGGTTGGCTGGATAGCCCAGTGGATAGGGCACCGGCATACCACATGGGAGGCCCTGGGTTCGGTTCCCGGGGACCTCTCCTAGCGGGCAGACCGCCTTGAGAATGGCAAGCTGCCATGGGCAGGCCAGAGCCGCCGTGGGCAGGGCAAAAAGCTGCCACGGACAGGGCAAAAGCCGCCACGGG
>PVKH010046946.1:0-10348 GCA_004027955.1 Chaetophractus vellerosus | reverse complement strand
TCCCAGCTCTACCCTGAAATCGTGAATGTGGAATAGCCTAGCTACCAGGGCTCAGGGAAGGCCCAAGAGGTCCTAGGAACTACTGGGCTGAAGCTGTTGGATTAGTGCTGGAGAGGGGAAAGTGGAAAGGGGAGAAAAGCGAGAAAATCTACATTAACATCTCAAAATATTATCCCATTACACAATCTTAATGGGTCAGAATTTAGTCCTTTACTCTGGGCACAAGGCAACAATAATGAATGTAAACTGTTTTGACTTTTGTATTCTAAAGATGCAGCTATGATAGAATATTCTTTTAAAATTCCAATGCTGTACATATTAATAGCAAAATTGTAAAGGGATAATGTTGCCTCATGCCTCTATTTTCCTTTTATTTTCTCTTTTTCTGTTGTTAGTATTTTTTCCTCCCTGAAATGCTTCTGTTATCCTGGTCTTTTCTGCCCCAGGGGCAAAAATGACATAAATTCATTCATACTAAAATTCCATGTCTATTAAAAGAGGATAGGAAGGACAGATCAAAGTTTAAATCAAAGGAATGGGTTACTATTGCTGGAATTTAAAATAAATGTAGGGGGGCAGATGTGGCTCAAATGGTTGGGCATCCATCTCCCATATGGAGGGACCTGGGTTCAATCCCTGGGACCTCCTGGTAAAAATAAAAAATAAAACTATAGATGGCGTGCAGGCCACCAGGCCCTGTGAATGGGTGCGCCGCCAGGCCCTGCTGAGCCACACAGCAAGATGATGACGAAACAGGAGAGTGACATAAGGCAGAGCCAAGATGAGATGCACTGAAAAACGAGGAGCAAAGGTGGTGCAGGAAGTAGGAACCCTCTCTCCCACATCAGAGGTTCCTAGGATCGAATCCCAGTGAAGACAGGAGAAGGATGAGAAGAGAGGGCAGGAAACAGACACAGAGAATTGCCCAGCGAATGGACAGAAAAGCAGCAAAAGCGAAGGGGGGGGGGGGAAAATGGATAAAAGTAAATAAATAAATCTTTAAATTAAAAAAAAAATAACTGGGGGGGGGGAGATTTTTTAAAAATCTATTTCTGACTTCTGGAGTAATCACTACCAGGTACAGGGTAAAGGAATGGGTACTTTTTCCCTCTTCTCTGAAAGGCTGAGACAAATCAGATAAAGGAGGAACAACTCATATAAAGGAACAGTCCCCTGAGGCAGAAGTGGCCTGGGACTACACGGCCATGAGTTGCAGAGGCCAGAGCAGCAGTTAGAAGGAGCCAACAAGAGACTGCCATCTAACCTGGCTGGTCCACTGGAGCGTTAGGACAGGTTGAGAAGTATGGAAGGGGCTCGGGGTTTCCCAGGTGAGAGCTAAGACAGGGATTGGGAAGGAAAGTTGCTTTATGTGGTGCTTAGCATGTGCTGTGGGCTTAAAGAAACTGAGCCAGACTTGTTAGAGGTTCCTGAAGGTATAATGAGGGATGTGGTATTTCTTTCATTTTCCTGAAACTTGCTGGCTTGCAAGCATACTGTTTTAGTCAAAGGGCTGACAATGCAAAGTACCAGAAATGGATTGGCTTTTATAATGGGGATTTATTTGGGGTAAAAGCTTACAGTTCCAAGGCCATGAAAATTCCAAACCAAGGCATGATCAGAGATCCTTTCTCACCAAATTCAGCTTCTATGTGGCAAAGATGGCCACCAATCTCTGCTGAGGTCTCTGCCCTCCCCTCTAAAATCTATGTCTCTTGGAGTCCAGCTCCTAAAGCTCAGCTATCAGCTCTCAGGTATAGGACTTGTCTCTTCTTGAGCCTCCTATATCAAGAAGTCTACTCCGTTTTCTTCCTGAGGTCAGTTGTAAGCTATCAGGCATATAGCAGGGCAGCTGCTCCGTAGGCCCAGCCTCTTGGGGGCTTCATGCTTAAACAATCCTCTAGTCCTCTCTCACATGGCTAGATCAAATATGGCATAGCTTCCCATTCCTGCGTCTATCTGTCTTCTCTGTGTCTCTGGGTTCATATCAGACCCAGCAAGGGGGCAGAGACTCAACTTGAGTCACACCTCACTAATGTAGTCCAATCAAAAGCCTTAAAGCAATCTATTAAGTAATCTAATCAAAGGACCCTCAACCGAATTTAATACAATCAAAGGGTATTACACCCACAGGAATAGATTAGTTTTAAAACATTATCTTTCTGCTTCTGGGATTCATAAAATAATCTCAAACTGCTACATGTGCTCTCTTTCTTTTTGACATATAACCAGAATTCATTTTCAAGAGTAGCTATTTGGCATATTCCTTAAACACTGAGAAAAATATATCTTAAAATAATGACTTTCAGATATAGCTTCTTATTACCTACATCCTCAGTGCAAAAGTTTTAAGAAGTCTTACCTTTTGGCTCAGCAAAGTGTGTGAGGGCCAATGCCAAAGGAATCACCTGGGATATTCCTGGGCTCCATAGACTTAATCCCACTGTCCTGCCTGAACTACCCATTTCAAGTTCTCTTTCTTGACTTAACTTGTCTAAATGTGTCTGCTTAGCCAACCCTCCAGCTGATTGGCCAGTTATGATTCTGGACCTTGGCACCATACTCTTGCTTTCCCAATCACAGGTCTTTGTACTTGACCGGACACTAAATGTGTGTGTCAAGCCCTAGGACCTCTCCTTGGTGTGCTATAGCCTAGATATGAGGGCCTTGGTTAGGGCTATTAGAGTGATGGGGTCAGGAGTGGGAGTGGAACCCAAGCAAAGACATTTCAGCTATAATTTAAATTTTCCCACTTATCATTTATTGAAATACATACTATATTTTAGATACTAAATGTAAATCTACAACAACTTCTTTTCAATAAGCTTGTTTATAGTTGTACCATCACTGATGAATAGTTACTTGAAACAAAATAACATTCATTTTTACAGGTGATAAATCAGCAAAACACACCTTCAGAATTAGGTGCTTCTTAACATTATAAGAAAAAAGGATTATTGGCTGACGGTTATCAAAGCTTGCTTTGGAGTCTCTTATGAGGTTAAAGGAGAGTTAAGATGAATCAACTTCAGACCAAGGGAGAAATGGAAGCACTGAAACAAATGAAAACATTAGGCCTGGCTTTGGATTTTTGGAAAACTGACAGGAACAAATGAGCTGCCAAACTCTGATGGGGTGACCCTTTCTGAGAAACCCTTTAAGACAAAGGTTCATTGGAAAGAGAGTTTCACAAACAGTGAATCAGCCTTACCTTGCATGCAGCAAGATTAGTGCGGTGCCTAGAGTTTGAGCTTTGGAGCCAGGCAGGCATGAGTTTGAATTCTGGCCCCTTCATTTAACAGCTGCATGGTCTTGTGCAAATTACTGAGTCTTTCTCAGCTTTGATTTTCTTCAGCCATAAAATGGGGATAGTCATGCTTATCTTTGAGCTTATTGTAATGATGAAAGATAATGCATTAAATTCCTTGGTCAATGAATGATTGCTCTTATTTCAATGAAGGAAGTTCAAATTCTAGTGACTTTCACAGTTGGCAGGCTCATTATCTGGTCAGCATGCATAGCACATGTATATTCCTGGGTTTGAAAGCACAGCTCAGGATGGTTTGTGATTGGCAACATATTCTATAGAGGCCTGTTTTCAGAATTCTCTTATTTTTGCCTACTAGAGATAAATGCTAATGGAAACTGTCACTTGCCATCTTCTCAAAAGCAAGGCATTTCGCTAATCTCACAGTTCCTCTCTGAGTGGGTCTGTCAGGGAAGGCAAATCAAGAGCCCAACTAGGGAATGCAGCTTTGGCATTTCTCCTTTGCCCGCTCATCATTTCTTTACATAGAGATGTGCCAGACACTCAGAACTAGCTTGGAGAAACTGGCTAGAGGAGCCCAGATATTTTAATAGTATTAGATACCTCCATAGATTACTTCAAAGCAAAGGATTATAGGTTGGTATGACAAATTCAAGTATGGTCATGGCCAGAATTTATCACATTTTAAATCTGCAATGCTGGGTCCTGGGAAAAATGTTCTGGACTTTAAAAATTCATCTCAATGGAATTTGTAGAACATCTGGGTTTTATTGCTGACAAGGGTTCTCATTTCCTTTTGATGGGTTCTCATTTCCTTATTTAATTACCAACTTGTTTTAAAATTTGAGTTTACCTTTCACTAGTGACCATTGGAGTAACAGTGATTTCTTAAGGATAGGACTGCTAATAGGAGTGAGATTAGTTTTCACTCAACGTCTTCTGCTACTTTCAGTCAGGTATATAGGAATACTTTGTTCATTCAAGGCCTTAACTGCTACAAGTCAAGTGACAGAGAATATTAGTATCACTGTCACCACAGAATTATCATCATTGGGTAGTATTTGTCATAAATTCACTGCTGCATGGTACCAAGGCAAGGCGAGCAGGCAGAATAATGGCACAAGCAAAGGCTGTTTGACACTTGGATAATTTCACAGAGCCCTCCAGACCCCTGTGCAAATCCTCTCATGGGAACTTGGTAGGATATTAATTTGCAAAAAGGGCAGGTTATATAGATAGATAGAGGGCCATGACAGTTGGTTATAGTCTAAAGGTTATTTATTTATTTATTTATTTATTTATTACACATATCAATTTTATTGATACATAATAAAGCATACAATTCATCCAAAGTATACAATCAATAGTTTTTGCTATAATCACATAGTTCTGCATTCATCCCTTCAATTATTATTAGAGCATTTTCATTATTTCAACAACAATAATAAAACAAAAACCAGACAAACAAGAAAATTCTTCACCTCTCAATCTTTCTATGCTTCCCCTGTTGTACATAGCTGCGATTTCTGACTATTCTTGCACAATTATTTATTAAGCAGTTTTATTGAGATATATTCACATACCATACAATCTAGCCAAAGTGTAAAATCAATGACTCTTAGTACAATCTCAATGTTGTACATTCATCACCACAAAATTTTTTGAACAATTTCATTACTCCAAAAAGAAAACTCCACACCCCTCAGCAGTCCTTCCCCAGCCCTACATAACCACTAATCTAATTTCATCTTTATAAATTGATTTATATTACATTTTATATAAACGGAATCATACAATATGTAGTACCTTGTGTCTGGTTTCTTTCACTTAGCATAATGTTTTTTTTTGTCTGATATTAACATCTTGTCGTATTAACATACATTTGTTGAGTTTCAAAGAAAGATGGTCTTATATATGCAATTTTACCCATATTCATATTTTACATGCAGTTTTACTATGCTATACAGTCCCATGTTACATTTTTTAACTTTCCTTTTAGTAATATACATGACCTTAGACTCTTCCTTTAAATCACTTTCATACTCATATAATAATACTGCTAGTTACAAACATTATGTTGGGCTTTCATCTTTTCTATTCATTTTCAAAGATTAACAAACATCCTTTTTACCAATTCTGCACAACTTAAACTTCAGCTTTCCATTCTCTACCCTCGTTCTAGTTTCTGGTGACCCATATCAAGTTATTAATTCCATAAGATTATACAATATATTTAGTTCATAGTAGCACAATCATACAGTATTTGTCCTTTTGTGTCTGGCTTGCTTCACTCCATATAATGTACTCCAGGTTCATCCATGTTGTCACAAACTTCATTTTTTTCTTACAGCTGCATCTTTATCTCCTTATCTTTAAGGCCTTCAAAAAAGGAAAATGTGAGGAACTGTACTATAGTTGAGTGGTTTCTAGATGTTTGCATTTAATGAATCAATTAAATTGGAAAAAATTGGAAGGACTAATATAAAGTTGCCAAATTTTTATTTTGTCAAGAAGGAAATTCACAAAAGAGATTTATTATAAAATAATGTTATCATTTCATGGAAGAGAGACGTTTGAATACCAGAATAATGAGGAGGACATAATTTCAGAATAAAGAATAGTCTTTCAAAGTGAATAATCATGACTAAGATTTATTTAGCACTTATTATGTGCAAGGTGCTGTTTTAAGCCACTTAATTGTTCTATTTTACTCACAACAATCTTGTGAGGTGGATACTGTTATTATTTCCACTTACAGATGAGGACATTGAAGTACAAAAGGGTTCGTGTCTTGACTGACAGTAATGAAAGAGTTTGGATTCATTTTTCCAGAGTCCATGGTTTTAAGCCTTAATAAAACTAACTAAAGCATATATTTAGTTTCACTGGAAATGGTTACTTAAATTATTTTTCTAGTTTTGACATCAACAGGTGAAACATGGTCACAGATCTGTACCAGTCTGAAAACAGGGACTCTTTCAAAGAAGGGAGAAGAGGTAGGTTGTGGGACACAAGTGTAGACTTGGGACTACTCAAGGGGCTCCAAGTTTAGACTTTTGATATTATCATTCATATATTGTAATACATATAGATACTGTGAGACACCAGCTGGTTTAAAAGATGACCAAAATTAAGTCATTCACCAAACATCTTCTCACTTGCATACTGTCATCAGATGTACCACCTATAGTACATTATGAATTGTTTTTAAAGTAAATTTTATAATTATCTTGTGGAAAACACCATTCTACTGGCACTGAGACTATACGGTTAGAGAGCGAGGACTTATTTCCTACTCCTCATGCTTCCATAGAGGAAGGGAAAGGCATGCTGGGACCCCCCCCTTTGTCTTCTTCTACCCCCTTGCTCCCTCCTCCTCAAGGGAGAAGAAATAATTAACCTGATTGGTGAATTTGCATGTCTCAATGGCTTCTTGTGCCTTCTGGATTTATCTTTCATTGCCGGGTTTTCTCTAGGATGTCCACATCCTTTGAACTTCCCTGTGGTTTGCCTACTGAGGCAGCTCTGCCCTGCTGTTTTAGGGTAGGGGTAAATTCAATCCAGGGAGGCAAGCAGTTTATCTGTTATACAGTTAACATTTTAGTATTTATTTTTCTGTTTCCTTTGTTTTATTAAATACTTGGTTGCAAACTTTGGAAGGGAAGAAAGATGTTCTTTATTGAGTCCCTAAATTCCAGAACTATACGGCCTCATACATCTGTGGTTTGAAAAGATTTGATGGGATTTGAAAGGAACCCTAAGAGGTCATCTGGAATCATGTCTAAGCTAAAGACCTCTACAGAATAATCATCCTTAACATTTTTCTTATCACTTACTTTGTGATAGGCACTGGATGGAACGTCTTTTGAATGTATGAGCTCATTTAATTCTGACAACAATCCTATGAAATAGGTTCTATTGATATCACCATTTTTACTAATTAGAAATTTGAAGCTTGGGGAGGTTAAATAATATACCTAACATTACAGAATGATTCAGTAGCAGAGCCTCATTGAGGGGTGAACAAGATAGATCCCATCCCAGTCCTGAATGAAGTCAGACATTAACAATTAATCAAATGAATAATTTATGGTAGTTGTGACAAATGCCATAATGGGTGCCAAAATAACACATTTAGTCTAAGAGGTCAAGGAAAACATTCTTCCCTGAGAAAGTAACTTTCAAATGTGGACCTCAACAATGAGCAGGGTTCAGTAAGGTAAAGGGATGAGTGGGATGAGAGTAAAGATGAGAAGTGGGTGGTATTCCAGGAAGGGAGTACAGTAACTGGGAGGGTATAAAGTAGGTTGGATGTGGCAGTCAAAGGAACTGAAGGGATAGCAGGCATTCTGCAAAGACTGTGAGGGAGGAGGCAGTTCCAGATGAGGTAGGAAAACCAGATTAGGCTCATGGTAGAGGCGTTGCAGGCCATGCTAAGAATTTTGGACTTTATTCCAGGAACAAGTTCATGCCATTGAAAGATTTAAATGAAGGGTTGACCATTGTACCCCTTTATATTTTCTGAGCTTTCCACTTTATCTCATAGAGAAAAATTCCCATTAGGTGCTAATGTCTCTTTCAAAAACACCTTGTGGCTTTTGACAACTACAAACCTCTCTCTTAATAAGGAGTTTAAGCCTTGGGGCAGGATATGTGAAGACTAGTCAGTGATTCTCAGCCTTCTTTGTACCTTAGAATCATCTGGGGAGCTTCTGAGCATTCTGATGGGAGGCTGTACCCAAGACCAATTAAGTCAGGATCTCTGAAAGTGGGCCCCCAGCTTCAGTTATTTTAGATAGAGCAGCCTCTGCAGTTCAATTCAGCCAACATTTATTGAACCCCTACTGATACTCAATCCAGGGGCTGTGTTAGAGCAACCCAAGCAGCAGTGAGGGGAGGAGGAGTGTATATGTGTGTGTGTGTGTGATTCTTAAAGTTGGGGGATCCCAGAGACCATCCAGAATGACCTTGAGAGTCTTTTTAAAAATACACTGCTGTGGGGCTGGCTGTAGCCCAGTGGATAGGGCGCCGGTACACCACATGAGAGGCCCCGGGTTCGGTTCCCGGGGACCTCTCCAGGTGGGCAGACTGCCTTGAGGGGGCAAGCCGCTGTGGGCAGGGCAAAGCCGCCACGGGCAGGGCAAGTCACCTGCGAATGGAGCCGAGCTGCCCGCGAAAAATGGAGCCGAGCCGCCCACAAAAAACGGAGCTGAGCCACCCGTGAAATGGAACATAGCCGCCCATGAGTGGGGCAAGCTGCCTATGCGGTGGGCCGACTTGGCGCGTCGCCGCAAGCAGGGGGAGACCAAAAAAAAGGCAGACATAGAAGAACACACAGCAAGAACAAGCAGAAAAGGGAGGATATATAACAACAAAAAATATACACTTTTGAGTCACTGATTGGGTGGTCTGGAGTACAAGAGCTGGGGAGTGGTGGGCTGAGCATGGATACTTCTAAGCTCTCCAGATGATTCTTTTTTGTTTTATTTTGTTTCCACAAGAGAAACACTAGTTTTACTAGGACAGACATTTATTACCCAATGAATTAGGACATAGTTTGTCTTAAATACTTTTAATTTGGAGAGGGGATAAAGCACTTCTATGCAAGAGAAAACCAAAGACCTAACATTTTTACAATTCAGAAGTCTTTTTTTTTTTTTTACACCTCTTATGCCATGAATTCATAGCGAATAGGTTCCAGTAGCTCAGACCTCTTTCCATTGGTACTCACAAAGTGTGCTTTTCTGGGTGGAGTGGGCTAGCACTTCAGTTGAACCTAGGTACCTTTCTCTTTGTTTTCCTTCTTTTTCTGATTATCTTCCTTCACACGTTTCAGGATCAGTTATTAGTGTTTAATATGCTCAATATCCATATTAATTCTCTTAGCAAGACTCTGGCCCTTAAACTGTTTGTTCACCATGATACCAAGAGCATGCTGGGTAGCACTGTCGACTCTTCTGGTTTTGCCATGGTAACATTTGTGGGGCATTCCTTTTTGAACAGTGCTCATTCCCTTGATGTGTATAATATCACCTTTCTTGTAGCTTCACATGTATGTGGCCAAGGGAACAACTCCATGTTTTCTAAAAGGCCTAGAAAACATGTAGCAGGTGTCCTTCCTCTTTCCCTTTATGTTAGTAATTTTAGAAAATTACTGCAAAATGGCAGCTCCACTGAAAGGAAGTCTCTCCAGATGTTTCTGATGCCTTCTTGGTTCAGAACCATTTATCAAGTCCAACCCCTCCATTTTATAGATGAAGAAACTAAGACCAAGAGATTTGAAGTGAGGTATTCAAGGTTTCACAGCTAATTAGTGACATAACTTAATGTTGTGCTTTTATGCCACATAGATTCCATATTTCTGCTAACATTACCATAACCTCAATTCCATGACACAGTCTTTGCTCTATAAATAATTAAAACTTCTTTCCCTTGGATGTTATGCAAGAGAGAAGCTTAGTTCTAAGTGGATCAGTATTCTTATTTACCAGCTGTAGTTAGGCAGTATGATCATGAATGTCTCAAACAATCATTTATTAAAAGATAGGGACACACTGGTGTAGTACCCTGGATTTGGAATTAAAAGGAAACTGAGTGCGAATATTCTTGCTGTCCTGATTTTGTGATAACCAGGGTAGTCTAAAGATCCACTATGATAGAAACCATGCATGTGTCCCCAGACCTAGTTTTTCTCCCTAGGTCTGGTTTTAGAATGCTGGTGATAAACTAAGCCTGATTTATTATATGGCCATCCTGTATGGGAAAAGACTGTAACTCTGAGTATCTTTGGTCAACCTTAAGAGATATAGCAAGGGGATGGATGTGGCTCAGGTGGTTGGGCATCCGTCTCCCATATGGAGGGACCTGGGTTTGATCCCCGGGTCCTCCTGATAAAAATTGAAAAAAAAAAAAGAAAAACATAGAAGGCATGTGGGCCACCAGGCCCCACTTGCAGGTGTGCCAGCAGGTCCCGTGAGTGGGTGAGCTGTCAGGCCCTGTCCCTGGATGCACCATCAGCCCCTGTCCAAGGGTGCGTCGCCAGGCCCCGCAAGCGGGTGAGCCACCAGGCCCCACGAGCCATGC
>PVKH010046945.1:0-10340 GCA_004027955.1 Chaetophractus vellerosus | reverse complement strand
AAACTTTAGTTTAGGGAAGTTAATATATTACATATATTCTAGAAATGTCAAACAAATATGCTAATTTAAAGATGCTCTAGCTACATTTTTTATAAGATTTGAACATTGCTGAAACAAATGTACACACTCTATAGATGTTTGTGATAATCATAGGGACTTCATAATTTTGTTAATATTTTCATTTCTTTCACCATATCCTCGGATAGATTATTGAAAATGTGAAGTTTGATTTGAAATGCTCCCTGTCCTACTCCGTTGTATACATGACATGTACGAAAATAATGTAAAACATCATTTCTTTGGTTGGTTTATTTGAAACAATCATTTTTGAGTGCTAACCCTGGGCCAAGCCCTTAACATAGATTATCTCAATTAACCTTAAAAATATTTTTATGACACAAGTATTATTATTATCCTCATTTTAAGATCAGGAAATTGAAGTTCAGAGAGGCTCTCAGTGGGTCAAGATCACAGGATTCAGGCCTTGAAGGCAAGGGGTCTAATTCCAGGGATTGAGCAGCTCTCATCGTCCATAGATGCTTTGTCTTATCTTTAATTCCTTTTCATTTCTATGTCAGGTAGGGAACCCAGTCATGGGATAAAATGGTGGCAATTGTCTCCAATTCGAACAAACTTCAAAATGTGGTCGGGGAATCTGGATTGAGGAAGAAGCAGGAGGTGGCAAAGCCGACCCAGTTCAAGTTCAAGATTCGTAGTGGTGGAATGTCACCAGGAGCAAGCAGTTTTGTTTTTCAAAATGGGATTATTGGACAGCTAGATCTATAAAGTATAGTCATCAGCACAAAATGACCAATCACTTTGGGTGGGAAAATAACTTGGCCTGTGTTAAATAATATTCTACCACAACCTGAAAGAATAAACATTCCAATAAATGCACAGCATTTTTATTGTTCAGAAAATAGGATTCCTTTGAAAATGATCTCTATCCAATTCTGATTCACAGTTATTCTCTCAGAGCTCCGTACCAAACACTTACATTGGCTGATATCCTGTATAGATACTTAAATCAAGCCATCTACTCAGAAATAAGGCTTGAGCACAACCACGAGGCATCTTCCCACAAACAAACAAACAAATACACTGATTGTGTTTTAACTGAGTCGGGCGAATCAGCAGGAAATTTACTTATTGCTAAGCAGGACATGCTAGACAATTTGTGGGGCCCAGTGTAAAATGAAAATGCAGGGCCCCTTGTTGCACAATTATTAAGAATTTCAAGATGGCGCCAGCAGGGCTTCAACCACACATGGGTGTGTGCCCCTGACCCGGTCACACACTGCGAAGCTGGCCCTGGCACTATTAAGGTGAGGCAAGGTGAGCAAGAATGGCCTGAATCAAACTCCCTATTTCATGGCCTTCAAAATACTAATTCCAATCATCATGTCATAAACTAGTCTGATCACTTAACGATACAATTTTAAAATAATATATCAAGGTTGTGAAAGTTGTCATTTGGAATATCCTTGCCAACTTCAAGGAAGTCACATGTTTGGAAAGTACTTCTCCACTTCAGCTCTGGTTTTATGGTGTGTGACTTGTAGTTAAAAGACCCAAAGTTCCAGCATGCTACGATTAAACCAATCTTCTGTCCTCTTCTAACTCTGTCTCTTTCATACTCCATTTTCTAAAGTTTAGGCCTTCAATAAGCAGTCTTCAAAATATCTCTTACACAGTAACCCTCTTATCTTGCCAGTAGAAGAAAATCTCGGTAAAAGTTTGGCAGGAAACTTGTCATTAACTACCAAAATTTTAAATGAATATGCCCACGGACCCACTTCTATCCATTTATCCTACAGACGTAGTTTTATAAGACCATAATCATATGCAAACAAAGATGCCATTGCAACATGTTTATTATAACACAGGCTGAAAAAAAATCAGAATGTGCAACAATATAGGACACATAAATTAAATTATGGTGCATTCATGAAATGGAATTGTATTGCAGCGAGTACAAAGAAAACTTCATATGTGCTAACATGACAATGTGACCAAGATGTATGTCCAAAAGCAACTTGAAAACAAGTATCTACAGGCAAACATTTATATTAATGTGAAAAGTATATATGCATATATATATATTCATGTACATATATATGACATATATTTGCTCTTTTGATTTAAATGGTACAGTTATTCATTATAATAACAAAAAATAATCAATAGTTAATGTTGACAGAATGCTTCCTTGATTATATAGGTGCTCTTTTAAGACGAAAATACCTCACTGCAACCCATTCGCAGATACTATAATCATTCCCATATTACAGAAGAGGAAACTGAGGAACAGAGAGGTTCAGTAACATGCTTGAGGTCACACAGCTGATAGGTGAGGCCCAACAACTGGATTCCAGATCCTGCGCTCATAACCACTATACCATACTACCTGTTATACGTGCCCATTGAAGAGAACGTATGTGTGCAGCTGTCACAGAAGAGGCCTGGGTGTATATACAGGAACTGTTAAGAGTGATTGCCTCTGGCAATGGTTGGGGAAGGATGGCTTACTTTGTATTTTATACTCTATGGAACGTTTAATATTTTACACAGGAAATGGACTCCCTAAAATGTTCTTAACGTATGCAATGTGGAATATTTCCAGTTCTCGGCCCGATACCTGAACTTCAGTCAGCGGACTGCCCTCTGGTTATACCGATTGAAAGATCAACTTGAATTACAAACTTGTGAGGATTCTTTTCGTTTGCTCAATTTGAACGTGCATTCAGTACACACGATTGGCTTTTTACTGCTTTGTCCAGTGTGCAATTACATAAAATACACATCACCCCCATCCAAATAGCCAGTCATTTAGCTGTCTGTTTGAGATACTTAAACATGCTGTCACATACTGCGAGGAAAATACAGCTGAACTAGTTCAGGCTGCTATTTATAATTTACGACTAGGGGCCACTAAATGATTCCTTTTGGGTCTGTGTCTGCAAAGGTCAGGGACCAATGTGTTTTACCAAATAAAACTCACGTTTGAAGAATATGCCTTCTAAACGGATTTTTACTACCTGGCCCATAATAAGTTTTACAGGCCTTCTTTGTTAAATTGCCCTGCCAATTTCCATCTCCAGTTGCTTCAATCATATTAACAGAAGGTAAAGTTCACAAATAATAAAATATATCATTGTTCTGCATTTGGGTGTTAGGAAATAGATCACATGCCTGACAAACACAGGAGACATAATATTTGGCATCCCAGGTCGTGTTTGGCTTGGCATATCTCGTTGGGGGCAGCACAAGATGCCCTGCCACAGACGGAAGCTTCTCATTACTTAGACAATAAAACATGTCTGCACCAAAGACTTGAAAAATCCCTTTAAATAGATCAAGAGAAGGATGACACTTTTTCCCCAAAGAAAGGCAGAAGAGTCAAGGGATATGGGGTAGAAAATATGCATGTGGAAACATTAGTTCCTGTCTACTTTGAAAAAAAATATAGAGTCCTGTGGGGATGTATGAATTTTTGCAGACATTCCTCTTTCCAAAATATGATACCACCTTCTATTCACAACTGTGCTTGGCAAGGGTGGGGCTGAGGGGTAATTTCTAGGAAAATAAAATAAGGCCACATGGTTTCTGAAAGTTCATTAAGAGATCCAGAAACTATTTCTTATCTAGTTGAGTCACTGTACATTTCTTGAGCACCTCTATGCCAGGCATGGGACTAACGTTATGGAAGAGACCAGAAGTAAAGAGCCATTGTCAATATGTTTTATGCCCTTTGATAGGATAATTGCAGGAGGCTGGGAAGGATCAAGGGAGGGACACAAAACTGCACAACAGTGGAGCACTGTTTCCCAAAGGGGTCCTGAGGGAAGTGGCATTTAAGCAGAGAGCCAAAAAATGATTTAGTTTTTATTCAAGGGGAGTGAGGGTGGATTGTGGGAGCAAGCCTTATGCATAGGCCTGGATTTGAGAAAGAAAATGACAAGTAGTTGTGACTGCTGTGTAAAAAACGTATTTATTTCTCGTGGGCATCTAGCCTTTTATGAATCTGCTCCAGTTTTCTAGCTGACATTTTTGCATTAATCCATTATATGCAAACCAGACTGTATGTCTATTAATGACAGGGTCCACGTGTATCTTTTATCCTTTCCCATCAGTTAATACTCCACATCCACCTTGGTGCTTGTCCTCAGATAAAGAAAACAAACCAAGCCCTAATTCTA
Organism: Chaetophractus vellerosus; assembly: GCA_004027955.1. Lineage (NCBI taxonomy): Eukaryota > Metazoa > Chordata > Mammalia > Cingulata > Chlamyphoridae > Chaetophractus > Chaetophractus vellerosus. Next base: position 6,141 of record PVKH010046945.1, on the reverse strand, counting down.
AGTAAATTTATCAATTTTATAATTTTAAATATCAATTTTCAAATTTATGAGAAGGATGCAATTTTTTTTTTTTATAACTGCAACATGCAAACAAAATTGGGTCATATAAAGAGAAAAGCCCTTTGGGGCTCGGAATGCAACTATGGACTAAGGTAGACTTGTATGATTCTAGTAAAGGAAGAACGTGTACATTGATATAAAGGCAGTAGCCACCAGAGGTACTGAGGGGGGGGAGAGGGAAGAATAGTTGTAACATGGGGCATTTTGGGGACATTGGAATTGTCCTGCATGACATTGCAATGACAGATACAGTCATTTATACATTTTGTCAAAACCTTTAAAAGTACGCGGTGCAAAGTGCAAACTATAATGTAAATTTTAGACCATGGTTAGTGTTCACAGATTGTAACAAATGTACCACACTAATGAAAGATGTTGTTAAGGGGGAAAGTTGGGGAAGGGAAGTGGGTGGGGTATATGGGAATCCCCTATATTTTTGATGTAACATATATGTAATCTAAAGCTCCTTTAAAAATTAAAAATAAATTTAAAAAGAATTGTTTAACCTGGGCATGATTTCAAGAACTATCTATTTCTCCTTTTTGTCGTCAGGTCCCCTTGCAGGAGATTAGAAAGGAAACTCTGTACGTCCTGATATTGAGATATGCATACCTTATTTCAGTATCTGAATTACCACAGCTTACTAAGAACTTCAAAAGAGAAGTAAATGTTCCTTCTACAAACCTCGTTCTTCGTTCACCTATTAAACAAGCAAACTATTTACTAATCATGTGCTCTATGCCATGACTTCTGCTACGAATAGAGACAACAAGATGGTCCCTTGTCCTCCAAGGTCTGCAGAGGTAGAGACATGAGGGGGTGGGGGTTCCACTGATAGGTACTGTTAGGGTTTGGGTATGGTTATCTTGGCTGTTAAACATAGTGAAGTACCTGCACACCTGTTGGTAATAGTTTCTGGCTGAATCACCCACCCCTCAAAGTGCCATCCAGGCTTCCTGGTCACCTTGACTCCTTTTTTGGGATTTCTAGAACTGTCCCACCATCCAGTTAAAACCTGACACATAAAAGGGGGCATCCAGGACCCTCCCTTGTTATTTCTTTGGCTGGGCAATGGGATTCCTGACCAGTGTGAGTACCAAACCACTTCTTCAATATTGTCCCAGTCACCCCTGCCCACAGGCCGGGAGTCCAGTCCATTGCTACTCAAAGCGTGGTCTGCAGACAACTGCCATATCACAAAATGTTTGTTACCTGTCTGCAAAGAGATGAGCACTGAAACACAGAGTGAGAGTTTAGAAACCTTTACAGCAATTTGACAGAACAAAGTTACGTCTAGTAAACCTAATTTGAAAATCAGGGCTTGTGTATTATATAGCTTCACTTGCTTTTATTTCAGTTTTCCAGTAATTCATTTCTCTTGTATTTTACAAAAGTGCCAGTCCACAACAGATTGCAAATAAAAACCACTGGCCCTGAGCTACGGAGAGTCTGAAAAGCAAGTAATCTGCCAGGACCAACACAGTGCAGGGAATGCTACGAAACACGTAAAGAATAATAAAACAAGCTTTCTGTTAGCCTAAAAGAAGACTCCTGTCCAGCCTCTAACACTCTCCTCAATCCAAGCAAGAAAAACCAGAGAGGCATATACACACAGAAATATGCCAGGCAGTGCACTGACTTTCAACACGAGCTTTGGGAACATTTGGACCTCCTGCCTTCTCAGCTTTCTGGGTAAAGAGTAAATTAAGCAATAGTTTCCCTAAGCGGTTTCGATGAATGCATCCTATTTCCGGTTCTTGCCCAAACCACATTCGACTCCCCATCACAGATGCTTCATGAAGTTTCTATGTATAAAAATCACATGAGTGATGCAGGTAAGTGAATGAATACATTCTACCACCTTTGATCATGCAAATGATAGCATAATAGAGCCAAAAAATCAACACCAAGGTGATTAATCTGGGCAGTTTTGGAAAAATTGTATAATCTTGATTTGGGGCAGTATATAGCTCACAAATAATGAAATTAAGAATGTAAGGAGAAAGGTGCTATGCCTTATGTTTCAATATCCCATTGTGACATTACTTTTAGCTTTAAGTTTGTTTTTTTTTTCCAGATAATTCTTAATTATTAGGCTGGAAAGATTTAAGTTTGATTTAGACTGAGGGCAAGCTATCAAACCTGTTAAAGTATTTCCACAACAATTAAATAAATCTTATTTGTTAGAGGTAAATGTTGAAATATTTACAGATAAAATTATATGCCTTGCACATGCTCTAGTGTGTGGGGATTGGAAGAAGTTGAGCGAAGGCTTGGGTGAAGCAACATTGACAGTAAGATAAATATCGATGCTAGGTGATAGGCAAGTTGAGGTGCTAAGCTCTTATTCCGTCTTCTCTGCTTCTGTGTATGATTTTAAAATTCTAAAATAAAGGTAAACAATTACATAAAATTTGCGTATGCATATAGTTTTTAAAAAAGCTTTTTTCCACAAGGCATTAACATTATAAATGAATTATGCAGTTAAACTTTTTGAGCAGTACATACAGATTTATCAAATAAATGATTTTTTTCTATAAATTTAAGTTGTAATAAGCTGTGGTTGATAACTTCAGTCAATGAAAATGGTGGAAAACACTACAGAGTAAGACATACATTTCCAGAAAGTGGATTAAAAATATGAAATGCTTAAATTTTCTTTCTAGTAAATGTGTTTGACGAAAGAATTCAAAATTCAAAATCTAAAAATAGGCAATCCTTTTTGCCTATTTCATAGCAAATAGGAGGCTTTTAAAATTAGTTACAGATTTTAAAGTTAATGGTTTACCGTTTACATCTTTCTACTAAAAAAATATCTAAATTCTAACTAACAATATCTTGGAAATGTATACAATAAAGCAATTGTGGAATCACAAACATTATGTCTGCTACTTTCCACATATTTTAGGACACTGACTTTAATAGGATATCAACATTAATTCAAGGTTTGAAGAAAAGTATATATTTTCTCTTTTGGATTACTTTATTTATTAATTTATATTTTATGGTTTATCTAGTATAGAACAGTTGTGTTTCATGTGAAAGGATTCTGCTGAAAATAAAACAGTGAGACTTTCCTCCCCGTTTAAAGAAAAAAATAGTACACTAATGGATAGATTTTTTCCCTGTTTTCTGTGGTGTATTTTTCTTCAAACATTGGCATGTGTACCATTTGTCTGAAAGTGAGCTCTAGAAGATGAAAGAATGAATAAACAAATAGTAGGGGAATAGTAGAGGAAAACTCAGAAACAGATGTGATTGTTTAATTTGGCTATGGTTTTTCTCATGTCTTCTAATGGCTGGTTGTGATTTTTAGATTGCATACATAAAATGCATATGTTCTGTATAAAAATCAACTGTAGTTATAAGAAGTTGCACACAGCAGCTTCTCATGGAAGCTTTGTATTTCAAGAATCTGAGGAAAGATTCCTCTGATATGAGCAAACCGTCTTCAACTCCAGCTCTGATGCAAGATTATTCAAGTTATTGAAATCCTCTGGGAGCTAGTGAGTCTTATGTTGAGGTTCAAAAGAAGTCAATGCACTTTAAAAGCCTGGAGAACAAAATCCTCTGGCATGCAAATGACCTGACCAGAATGTCTATCAGTCTGTAAGCCAAACCCTGATCCAGAGACATTTGAACATACCTAGATGTGAAACAGGTTCCAAATGACATAGCCCTTTTTTTTTTTAAGATTTATTTATTTATTCTCCCTGCCCCCTTTTTGTTTGCGCTCGCTGTCTGCTCTCTCTGTCCACTTGCTGTGTGCTCTCTGTGTCTGCTTGTCTTCTTTTTAGGAAGCACTGGGAACCGAACCTGGGACCTCCCTTGTGGGACAGAGGCACCTGATAGCTTGAGCCACCTCAGTACCCTGCTTTGTTGTGTGTCTCGTTGTCTTTCCTCTTTGTGTCTCTTTGTTGGGTCATCTTGTTGCATCAGCTCGCCGCACCTGCCCATTGTGCCAGCTCACTGTCTTGCTCGTCTTCTCCAGGAGGCACCAGAAACCAAACCCAGGACGTTCCATGTGCTAGGTGGGTGCTCAATTGCTTGAGCCACATCCTCTTCCCACGACATAGCCTTTAATGGCCAATTACATTGCCATCCTAAGAGAGTGCTATAACATCATCATTGAATGTTTCTTGCATAAAAAGTAGGAGTGAGAAACAACAATCATCCCTGATCTACTTCATCACTAAACAAGCCAGAGCTATCAGGGATAGATAATCTACCACCTTGTAGTATTGGTGTGTGATCCAACTCTAGAATATCAATAAAATTCCTACTTACTAAGAAAGGCCAAACCCTGTAAACTATGAATTACACCAAAGCTATGATCATAGATGGGATGTAACAGGAATCTGAACACTATCTCTTAACATAGTTACACACTGCCCAACAGTATAAAGAAGCCCTGGCTTGTTTCACATCTTAACAAAGGCATAAGGGGGGAAAAATAGCAAGAAGCCCCTATAACACACCTCACCAGTACATTAGATCAGCTCCTAAGGGGTTAATACAACATCTATGAAAGTGTGATGAGTGTGTTAGCAGCATAGTATGGAAGGACATAAATCAACGGCGTCTGCCCTCTGGACATGATACACTCTGCTAACCCATTGAAAGCTGAATTAGGGAAAACTCTGAAAACCCATCAGATGAAAAGCTGCACTGCCCTCCACCATCCATAGAATCTGAACTCCGAGACCCAAATATAATAGAGATCCATATTTGATTGTCACTAGTTCAGCTGGTGAAGCAACGTTGTAATACCTCTCATTTCCACTTTCTCTACATCCTTCTTAGATATGCAACCCGTTATCTGCATCCAATCTCAACCCAACTACCTCTTCTACGGGAGTCTACCAAGAAGTATCTGAAGTGCGTAGATGGCTCCCCAGTTCATAGTACGATTTGATATTGTCAGTGTTAAGAGGGGCATGGAACTTTTATGAATTCATGACTACACAGAGCTTTATTTAGAATTATGGAAAACGCAAAAGAATTCCTGTAAAATTACACAGAATATTACTTTGGTCATTGAAATGTACAATAGTCTGGAGATAGAAACTTGCCTATTTTAAAACACCATGCAGCCTTATGCTGATGGGCTGACTTTTTTTTACAGTCAGGTCAATGAATGAGGACCACAAGTAAATATTTGTTGTACTTGTTGTACTTTACTTTTTTTTTTCAAGCCTGAAACTTTATAGTCTACACAGGTGCTTCACTTAGTTCATAACTTGTTTTCAGAATTCATTTTGAAGAAGGAAAATGTAAATGAGGATAAATAACTTATAATAGTATAACCATATTATATATAAATTTTTACCTTAAATATTTAGAGAAGAAATAGAATCATAATCTTCAATGCAAGTTTTTTTTTAAGGTGTGGTGTTTGCACAGAGGGAAAGAAACTTGAAATCAAGTCACTGACATGAAAATAAAAAGGAAGGACAATATTATAAGGTTATTTTTGCTCTCTAGGGGCAGGACAATATCACTATAGCCAATATGTCAAAAATATATTGAAAGCCCCTGATATTTAATTAATCATAATTTCTTATACATTTTAAAAATACATGCTGGTAGACAAATGCTAATGAAGTTTCCACTCCTCTAGCGGTCTACCCCTGAAGAATAACTAATTTTCACTAACTACTAAGATTCATCGAGTGATGGGTACTAAAAAATAAAAGAACTCAGCCATTTCTTGGAAAAAGAATCTGATATTTATAGCAAGTTACCCAGAAGCTTAATCATATGTGATTTCAGAAATCTAATTGGAGGAATTTTTAGGGATCAAAAATGTAATACTTTGGCCTGTTTGCAGGTACTGCAGTATAATAAGTATTTTAATGAATCACTTTATACTTTCCATCAGACATTATGTTGCTCAGCCTCTGAAAGAGAATTACCTTGCTTTAAGTCCTCCAACAAAAAGCTGAGAAGTCACCATATGCAGAAGTCATCCTATGGGAGATATGAAGATGGCGAAGGCATGGATTTTGTCCTCAAAAAGAGTACAGTCAAGAGTACACTGAATGAATGGAAGTGTGATAGAAGCTTAAGGTTGGAATGTGA
>PVKH010046944.1:0-10340 GCA_004027955.1 Chaetophractus vellerosus | reverse complement strand
TAATAAATAAAAAATAAATCTTTAAAAAAATAAAAAATAAAAAAAAATAAATTTCTTAGATTACAGTGTTTGAAAAGCACTTCCCCAAATATATCCTACCCAGGGTAATATACTTACCTGTGACTGGCTGGATTTATTGCTGGGAATTACAGTCACCAACTGGAAGTAGAAAGGGAGGTACTGATTTGGAACAGACTAAGAGGGCTGTTTAAGAAATTAATTCTGCACATTAGAATAATGGCAGGTCAATTGTTGCAGATCCAAACTTTCTAAACTAAGAGGTGGTCAGAGCCAAGTATAGATTTTCCTATAATTCCTTACAATTGGCATTTCAAAGGGGAGCCAGCATTTGAGTTAATCAAATGATGAAATAATCAAATAATGAAATAAGTTTCATCAACTTATGGTTTTAAGAAAAAAAATATACAGTGGCAGAGATTTGACATAAAAAATATACATGTATAATCTAATGAGATTTTACTATTTTCTATGTTTTAGTAAGAATTTCAATGGAAATTTGGATGACATCATATCTAGGATGGCTAACGATATGCCAATTTAGGCTCAAAATTCCAACTGTCAAGAAAACTAGATTGATATTCTTGCATCAGAACAAAAAGATTTATTTTGTTTTCTTTTATTTTCACCATTGCTGATGGTTTCTTACATGGTAGGAATAGTGAGATGCTCTTGCAAATGCCTGGGAAATTTGACATATATGGAACAGACAGACATAAATTCTAGTCAGTATATCCTTCCCAAACTTATCCAGAACAGTTTTGTTTTAAGAAAAGGTGAATCACTTGATTAATATTTCATCAACATTTAAAAGCAAAGTTTAATCCCAAATAAGCTAAGATTCTATGTCTGCTTTTTGTGTGTGTTTGTCTTGATAAGGAAACTCAGCAGTTGCACTGTTAAAAATTTCTTCAGACTGAATAGAGCCTCAGGTTTATATTTAATTTTATAATTTAAAAAGATTTGAGAAAGACTTCACAATAATTAAGATAATAGAGCCATCGTGGCAATAATGCTAAATACTACTTAAGATCCCGTTGTAAACTTGTCACAAAAATAAATTGCATATTTTTTTCCTCATACACACAAATAGTATCCAAACATAATACTAAGAATAAAATTTAAAACTAATTTTCTATTTTGTTTTAAGTACAGTGGGTTGAGAAGTTAAGGTGGTTTCTCAGAGGGACATCCTAAAGTCTGACATAAAGGTTCCTTTCCAAGAACTGCTCCCATTTATTTTCCAGCACTTTTTGCAGGACTATGTTGATCGGTGAGGCTTTTGACATTTACATAAAGCAAAAAGGCATTTTCGTTCTCTGTAAGCCATTCTTCGAAGAGAAAGATGCTGCAGCTAGGGAAAACATTAATTAGAAGCTCTTCTAACATAAATGGCTTGTCACTGGGTTATAATACTTACAAACCTCAACCTGTCCTTGGAAGATAGAAAAATTCCTTCAATGCCTGGGTTTAACTTGAAAAGTTAACTACACTAATTTGCAGTGATACATATTATGCAGATGCTGCGATGTATTTGCATACTTTAAATACTTTAAAAAATATTTCACCAAATGAATCTCTAATGGGATGTAATTTAATTCACAAGTTGAGAAATGGGATAACAGTTTCAGCCCCCGTCACTCTCCTAATGCTTGAAGTATAGCTGGAGAATAAAACAAGCAGTGCATAAAAAAACTGTCATGATAATGAGAAGGATACACTGCAGTGTTTTTGCCTATTTATAACAAATGAGCATGAATATCTTCCTGTGTTTCTTTGGGGAATAGTATTAATTCTTTTTGCTACATTGAATAGAAGCATGGGTAATGTCATTGAATGTGTCTAAATGGCCCTAAAATGTTACATTAGTAGAAATGATAGGATAAAAGTCATGCAAATGAGCATAATGTTTATATCCTCCATATAATCTAGTTTTAAGTTATGTGATTTTGAGATAGCTCTTTCATTGTCCAAATTACCCATGAATGACCAATTTATTTGCATAAGTAGCCTTTGAAAAAACAAAGACTGTGTGTTTCCTTATTGCTAGATTTTATGCCAGATTTGTAAGGACCAAAAATTGCATCAGGTTATACCTTTATCAAGAATCACTTTTTTCCATTTCTCTCTATTAGCCCTAAAAAAATTAGGTCTGAAAAAAAAAGTAGTAATTCTAAGGCCAACAGAAAAACTATAGGTAATTCATTCGCTTTCCCAATAGATTATTTGTTGAGTAGTATCTTGGTAGTCTGAAAGACATAAGGCAGTTTTCTATACCTTAGTATGTACACAGAATATCTCACAGTATAAAAAAGTATCTGGAAGCAGAAAAGAGGAAAACTATATATTAATTTATAAGCATGTTATAAGGACTTCATTTCAAACATATAGCAAGTTAGCTTATCACTTATAACAGAAGCATCAATAAATTCTACCACTTTGATCAATCTGGGGATGAAGATTAGGAAAGTTGATTATAGCATGGTCACGAGTAGCTTAATCCTAGTCTAAGGAACATTATGAGTTTTACTACCTCCCAAAAGATACCACAGATCATACATGTCAGAGATATTTGCCAGTTGGAATTAGGTACAAATTCTGGTACTAACCTACTTCCTTTAGGCTTCTGTAGTTCTCCAGGACTGACTGAGACCAGAGTGGAAAATCCAAGTGACTTGGAGAAGAAGATGTGCCTGGCCAGTATTCCCCAATTACACCCTGTTGGGTGATCTGGAAACCTACTGAAACACCAGAGAAAAAGATCCAGCAGGACGTTCAGAGCATAAACGCCGCTCCTGTGAGATTGTAAATACTGAGGATAACCAGCGGCACAGAATTGCAGATATGTATTTTGGGGGATAGGCAAAACAAACAAACGAGATTTTGTGGCCTGTCGTTATGTACATAGAATGGACTCAGCACCCTTTAGAAACAATGCATTCACCAAGACAAGAGGAGCTTGCCTTTTGATTAATGAGAAAGTCACATGGAGCACATTCCTAGTGCTTAGAATATGTCAAATAATTAATCTTCATAGCCCCCGGTAACAAAATTACACTGCGTTTTTTAGGTGAAGAGAGAGAGACACATAGAGTAAAATGTTGTACTTCATTCTGGGCTTCTGTTTGTGTTTTTCTTTTGGTGGGGAGGTTTCCTAATCCCAGCATGTCCTGATACTTACAGGCAGTGAACAAGAGTCTTCACTTCCTTTCTGAAATAGCGGAGCTAGTCTTTGGTCTGACTGCAAGCCAGTATTTTCTTTGTAATTTGGTGTTTTTACCTTGTGTTTCAAGACAGTAAGCAACATCGCCATTAACTTTTTTCTTTCCACTCCCATGCGCTTTCTGAGATTTCTTTAAGAATTCCTGTCATCTTATATCTCTATTTCTGCCACAAACTAATCCAACAGGGACTGGCAATGTTGAATCGGTTCTAAGTGTTAGTTTCTTTTGTTAGTGTTTTCTTTTCATACCCAGTTTTTTCCTTAAAAAAAAAAAGCATCAAGGAAAGAGACCTTTTTATTGAAGTAAATAAATATATATATTCTGTGCACTGCTCCATGGTCTTGTAAATGACAGAGGAACTAGCAACAAAGCAGGGAAAAAACGTAACAATGTTGCCTGAGTTGGCCTTGTTCATTTATTATAAACTATATTTTTTCCTAATCAATATTTTATTAACTTAGCAAGTCAGAAAGTCTTTTGTATGGATGAGCTGTCATGATTTATGGTAGAACAATTGCCATTATTATATGGAGCTGCTTATCTTTAGGGAATTTGGCAAAATTCTGATTATCTGATACACATATAGTACAGTTGAAAACCTTGTACAACAGGCAAAAGACTATGGCAAACATGTTCAGCTTCTGCTAAAATTGCCTCTCATTAGGGAAATGCTCTTAAATACATTACAAATAAAGAGAAACACAATGACATACGGAAAACTACCTTTTCTGTCAGTAATGAATTGGACTTTACAATCATTAAACATTTCAGCTTTTAAATGGAGATAAAGTGGAGCTGGAATCTCGAATGCCATGATAGACTAGACTTGCTTGAGGATTGGCAAATTACAGCCTGCAGGCCAAATAGAGTCCAACACCTGTTTTGTTTTGTTTTTTTTAGAAGTTCTAAGTTAACAAAACACATACATGGCCCCACTACCAACATCTTACATAGTTCTGACACATTTGTTACAAATGATGAAAGAACATCATCATAGTATTACTGCTATCTATAATCTGTAGCTTATATTTGGTGTATTTTTCCCACAAACCATCTTATTATCAACTCCATGAATTAGTATTATATATTTGTTATAGTTCATGGAAAATGTTCTCATATTTGTACTGTTAACCATAGGATTCACTGAATTATACAGTCCCCTGCCTTGTGCAGTTCAACCAGAGTTTACCTTCAGTGGCTCTCGGTTTTAGCTCAGTCCATTTCAAAATGTTTCATTACTCCAAAAGGAAAAATCCCATACCTCCTTATAGGCTCCCATTATTGCCCCTTAGCCTTGAAATAGTACCTTTTTGCCATTGCTGTAAAAATATTACAATGTTCCTGTTAACTATAGTCTATATGTTTACATTAGTTATATTTTTCCTATGTACCTCCACATTCTTAACACCTGGTTTTAAACACAGTGTTATTAGAACACAACTTTACCTATTCATTGGCATTTTGTCTATAGCTGCTTTCCCACACAACTGCAGAGCTGATTAGTTGAACTAGAAACCATAGGACCCATAAGCCTCAAATATTTACTGTCTGCCTCTGTACAAAAAAGGTTTGCAGATCCCTGGTCTTTTCCATGAAGTTAGAGAATTATTAATTAAAAGTAAGGCAAGTACTCTTTCTTGAACAATAGGATAATGGTGTATTTTATTTTTACTCTTTGTCTCCTTTCTCATTTTCTGAATGTTCCAATTTTTTGCAAAGAACATTTGGATTTTTTTAACTGTACATATATGTTAAATTTTATTTCATTTTATTTTAAATATGCATTTTATAATAGGAATAAGTTTTAAAATGCATTTTTAATTTACTTGTTTCCTTTTCCAGAAAAAATCCTTGAAAGAGTTGTTTATATTCACTGTGTCCTTTCTGACTTCTCTTCTTCTCCTTTGCTCTTAATTGTGGATTGGCTTTGGACTCATCCTTGGTCATCTTTCTCAGTCTAGACTCACTATCAGTACATCCCATCCCAAGATGCAAGCTCCTTCTATAAGCTAGCAACTCTAAAATATATAACTTTCAGTGATTCTGTAACACTTAAACTATATATCTTGGCACCTCCACTTGAAACAGACATCTCAAATTTATCAAAATTCAACTCCTGACCATTCATCTACTTGAGTGACTTGACCTGTACCCTCCTCTACTCCAAGTTTCCAGTGGTTTTAACCCAAAATTGTGAAGTCATTCCTGACTTCTCTCTTTCTCTCACACCCTATTTTAAAAAACCATGATAGCTCCACCGTCAACACCTATCCATAACTTAAGCCTAGCATCCCTCACCACCATCAGAGCCGCCAGCCTGGTTAGAGCCTTTATCACTTGCAAGGTTCTTGCAATGCCTCTAAGGCCCTCTGTTGTCAGCACACAGTTAACTCTCTTCTGCTATTACTTTCCTCATTTTTTATGCCTCTGCAACACACTGGCCTCCTTAAAGTTGTGCAATTACATGGGGCACTCCCCAGGCTTAGGATTTTTAACTTGCACTTCCCTCAGCCCATATCCCAACTATATGATTGTCTAATTTCCTCAATTCCTTTAAGTCTTGCTTTAATCAATACTTGTCAATGACACCCACCCTGCCTATTTAATACTGTCACCTTCCTCCCATCCGGCCCATAAACTCTGTTCTACTATGACTTTTATTAATAGCATATCTTATCTCCTGATCTGGTCTAAAATTTCCTTTTTGATTATGTTTATTGTTTATTATCTGTCCTTACCTTAGAAATTTAGCCTCAAGAAGGAAGCGATCTTTGTTTTGTTCTCTGCTGTATCTAAGCACTTAAAATAGTACCTGAGGGTAATATACATATATGGATATTTTTGACAAATGTATGAGAAATTAGCACACCCATTCATTCACACACACACAAACCTATCTGCTGCTCACACCAGAAGCAGATTTTCCTCACTTTCAAATGTTTTACAATTGAAAAGTGACTTTTCTGCCAATAAATGGCAGATATATTTTAAAGATAGGGATTCTATTTTTTTTCTCAAATCTTACATTTCAGAAGCAGTCTACCAGTCTGGAAATGCATTCTAGATATGTTTTGAAAAAAATGTTCTAGACTTAATTTTCTGATAATGCTACGCATTGCAAAATTTTAAACTTTCTTGCCAAGGGCAATTGCTGTGTAAACTAATTATCCCCCCTTTTTTTTTCGTTTTCCAAATAATAAATGGAAACTATTTTCCATTTTCCATCCTAATGGATTACTATTCTAAAAATACATTTTTGTTCCCTGAAGTTCTAAGGTTAACCTATGTTTAACCTTTGTTTTATATTTTTAAATTGCTTATTTACTCCTTCTTATCTTTCAAGATGATAGTCTATCCCAGGAAATATCCCTGTTCTGGAAAATATTTCTTATTGACTTTTTTGTCCTAAGTGTCTCATATTTATACTTCATATGAAATTCCAGGAAGATTGATGAGCCCTTTTGGTTTTGGATCTTGAGACCCAAGGTCATTCTTGTTTCTTCCATTTATTTGAGACGGATTCAGTTGCTATTTACTACACATTATATGTATCAAACTCATATAATATTGTTAATATTGAACTAAATGCTGAGGGAGCCAGATTCCAAAAGTCAAAAACCTTATTATCTTGCTTTATTTCCTTCTTTCCTTCAGTTTTGTCATGGAGACAATTATTTATTTTCAAATAAATTATTAAATTTAATATTTATAGGGAAGGTGTATACGTGATCAAAAGACAACCTTATTTAAGAAATCAATTCAAAAGGGAACTATTCATACACAGTTTATAGGTCAATACAGAAAATTGCTATTGGTTTAATAAAATGATAAGTGGAAAGGACAAAACGGTGTGTGAACACATGTACAGTCATATGTTTGTATCTCTCTATTTCAAAAACTAACATAAAGCAGAGAAATGCAAAATTATTCTCACCTCTTTGATTCTTAAGTCAATGTCAGAGGGAAAAAAATCTATTTTGGACATGTTTGTCCTTTTCTTGCCAGAATTTTATTACTTCTTAAGCTATGTTGTACTTTATGTGGAAACACAAATGTCCTGTTGAAAATCTTATATATATAATACAAGTATTATTTCCTCATTTATTTACTTCTTATATTGTATCGTTTTAAGATACCAGTTTGTAATGCATCTCATATTTGAAATAACTCCAAACTTTTTGAACATGCCCAAGAATAGAAAAACAACTCAATGATATATTGATATTTTCAGGATTATTATTTCATTAATTTATCACTGTTAACTATCCTAATATATCCCCCAGACTTATATGAAAATAATGAATTTTTGTGCATGTGGGTGCATATGTTTATGTTAAAATGACTGGATTTGTTCATTATTTGTGAGAAGACCGGGAAAATTCCAAGTCCATTAATTTTCCATAAAGCAAAAGTCACCATAATGGGAATTCCATGAGACACATATGGTCAAAAAATGCAGTAAAGGAATGGCTCAAATCCACAGATCCTCAAGATGTCACTCTAGGGCAGAAGGTCCCATAAAGTAAAATCTGTGGGGTGGGCTACCTCCTAGGGTTATGAGGGAGTGCTTGTACTTCCTAGAGACCCTACTCCTAACAGACCTTGAAGGATAGGCATAAAATGTGCCATAGAATCAAGTCAGCAATTATAACCAGTAGAAAATCTACCACATATTTCACAAGCAATTGATTTCAACATTGGAAGCCAATAAGTCAGCCAAAAAAACCAGCCATATTCATGGAAGATTAGTCCTGACAAATATCAGATAGTCAAGAAATGTTAAGTTCTACTCTTTCTCCTTCTTAATAAACATTTGGTGAAGCATAATGACTATTTTATCTCTTTTCCTTACTCTGGTAAAGAGTGTTGATTATACTGTAGTAACTATTCTAACTTTCTTCCATAATAAAAGAACCCTTCAAGTTTTTGACTGGGCACAAAAATTTTTTTAAAAGAGTGTGACTAAGTTCCTACTCAAAATATATAAATGGAAGGCTACCTGGGAAATTCTACTGAGTATTAGTGAAAAGAAAATGAGCTTCTGTCTTTTGCTCATCATCAACCATTCCTACTCTACAATGACTATAATATAGGCTATAATGTCTAGGTTCCTAGCGACCATATTGGATCCTAAAGATGAAGACCACATGCTAGGACTGAGACACAGTGAACTCAAAGGAGCTTAGGTCCTGAGGACTTCATGAAGATTTTCCATAGAAGCCTCCAGAATTCTATGTGGGAAACAAGTGTTTTTCTTAATTTGTCTCTCTCATAGCCAGACCGAATTCCATTGTTTTGCTCTCACTGTCTGCTCTCTGTGTTCTTCTGTTTGCTGGTCTTCTCTTTAGGCGGCACTGGGAACTGATCCTGGCACCTTCCAGAGTGGGAGAGAGGTGCTCCATCTCTTGTACCACCTCAGCTCCCTGGTCTGCTGTCTCTCTTCTGTGTCTTTTTTTGCTGTATCATCTTGCTGTGCCAGCTCTCCATGTGGGCCAGCACTCCTGCACAGGCCAGCATTCTACATGGGCCAGCTCTCTGTGCAAGCCAGGTTGCTTTTCACCAAGAGGCCCTGGGAATTGAACCCTGGACCTCTTATATGGTAGACAGGGGCCCAATTGCTTGAGCCACAGCTACTTCACCCTTATTCTAACTATCACACTTGCTATTAACAAATCCACTCTGATATTATGTACGGAGAGTCACCTAGTTTAATTTTTAACTTAATGGAGGTTATACTAATTGTCTGTTTGTTCTAGTGCATCTCTTAAAGTAATGGTTAAGAGCATACGCTCTGGAGCTTGAATGACCTTGGTCTACATTTACTAGAAATGTTTTATTTGCAAGTTATTTAATTTCTCTAAGTTTTTATTGGTTAATCATAAAATAGTTATAATAATAGCACCTACTAGCTCAAATTATTTTGAAAAATAATTTAGGTATTGCATAAGGATTTATATAGTTAAGAACACATGTTGAGTTCTAAAAATTTATATTGTATTGAACCAACAAGTTGGCAGCGGAGTAAAGAGCTCCTAGAATCAGCTCCTGCTACAGGGCAGTTAGTAATCACCCAGAGCTATCTAGAGCACTTGATTGGAGGCTCCAGGAGACCAGAAGTGCATCTTGCAACATCCTTGAAAGAATGGAAGGAGGAAACTGCCCATCTGCAGAGAAGATTCTTAAGTAGACACTCCACGGAGGCCGGTGCCCATCCTCCACTAGAGGCACAAGCCACCTCAGGAGCTGTTCCATGACTGGAATTGTCATCTCCATTTCTCAAAAATCGGGGAGGAAAAGATGGTTGGGCACCAACTTCAGCTACTGATTGGTGAATTTGGCGGGCCAAAGTATATCCTAAGAACAGCTAAAGTTTGAACATGTCCAAGTCAGAAAGAGGCCAGTAGCCGCCATCTTAACTCTGCACCTGACATGAGGGGAAGCGGGGCTGACTGAAGATCACAGTGCTGGTAGGGCCCAGCTTCTTTCCATCTAGATCAGATTGCCACTCTAGCCTAAGCCCCAGGCCCACCTTGGGCAGGGAGGAAGCTGGGGGGAGCTACGCCAGCCTATCTGGAAAATTACAGGACATGCCTTGGAAGCCAGTGATCATTCTACATGCCTCAGAGGCCAGTGATCATCCTACTTTGGCAGCACAAGTCACCCCAGGAGCTATTCTGTGGCAGGAATTGGAAGCTCCATTTCCCAAAAACAGGGAAGGAAGAGACAGTTGACCACTGATTTCAGCTGCTGGTTAGTAAACTCGGCTAGCTTAAGTATAACCCTAAGAACAGCTAAAGTTTGATCCTGTCCAAGTCATAAAGCCACTATTTTGACTCCACCTCCAGCATGAGGGGAAGCCGGCTGACTGAAAATCACAGTGACAGTAGAGACCAGTTTCTTTCACACAGATTGGTCTGCAGCCCTAGCCTAGCCTCAGCCCCACCTCTAGCAGGTAGGAAGCTGATGGGCCTTGCACCAGCCTATCCAGGTAACTGCAGGTTCATTTGGCTGGGACAGACTGAATAATTGGAAGTTTACCGGGACAACTGCAGTCATCCTGGACCTGAACTGCATAGATTGCTACCCACAATGCAGCTC